>JAVXUO010001312.1:422500-485895 GCA_033065855.1 Escallonia rubra | reverse complement strand
AATCTTTTCTTACCATGTGTGCATCATCGTAACTGTATATAAACATTTCCTGATTATGGTCACTAGAATTAAATGCATGGAGATGTAGCTAGCAGTGTAAGCGGGTCTGAATTTCTGCACTGAAAGTTGACTAAAGAAAGGTCCATGCTGTCGATAACCCCCTGCAGGTTCAGAACAGTACAAGTTCAGAAGGCCACTCGGTCCCGGGGTATTGTGTTTTATTGTATTTATGGAGCCTTAAGAAAGAACCATATGGGAGAAAATGAAAAGCGACCACGTTCCGAATAATATATATATAAGAGAATATCAGCATTCAAAAGCTACCTCTCTAATCGTCGAGAGTCCAATAGAAAGTAGTTCTGAAACACTCTTTTAGGATGGCAAAAACTTGTTTGCTTCATAGGTAAGAACTTTTTTCCGACTTCATCTGTGGTGGTCTCAAGACCACAATCACTGCAGAAGGATTCCACATCGACTTCCTACAGACATAATCATAAGAAGGTTTCAAGATGAACTATCGATTTCTTTTTGGTATAAGGTTTGCAGGGAGATGTAAACTGTACCTTCATCAGCAACAGTTTAGATAGGTCTGGTAGTGGATAAGGATGAATCTTGTAACCTCCATAGTTCACACATGACACCGCAAATGCCCGAACCTTTCATATAGTGGACATAAATACAACAAAACAGATAAGTTTAGTCAGATTGAACATATTTAACAAACTATTGTTTTAGTGTCACCACTGGGAATGACACAGCAAACAATTTCCTCGAAGTTCATCAAACGGATTAATTACAGTTCAATTAAAGTAAACCACAAGTCCATGTGTAAACAATAGAAATTTAACGCATAGCAAGATGATAGCATTAAAGACCTCTCCCTTTGTTATGGAAGGTCACAGGTTCGATCATGTTGCTATACTTGTGGCAAAATAATAAATATAAACAGACATGTTCTTTTATTTACGAAATAAAGACACTGAAATTTCCCAATATAACTTGTAGTTTCAGAACGTACAACCATAGAAGTGAGAAACATGATGCAAGCCACGTCAAGAGATGCTACAAACATATGCATAACCAGATAATATGGAAGCATGAGGGGACACCACATCCAAAGGCACCAGAAATATCTAAGTCGTTAAAAAAAAAGTTAGCACTCTGGGTAAAAAAAAACAGAGAGAAAGAGGCAGATCGATTTTGCCAAAACGGGGATGGGCAAGACCAAAAGTCCCAAATTGTGATATCGTATGAGATCAGCAGATATAATATTCATCATGAAAATAAAAAGAACATAATTCGGAGAATTAACTCCAGGACAGTAGAGCTTTTTGAAAAATAACTTCTTGAGAGAGAATTCTAAGACATGTTAACCAATCCCAATTCGACGGCCTTGACATCCAGAAGTCATGATAAACCCAGAGGTTGTGTCCTGATATGAGTTGGCCCATTTGCATCCAAGCACTTTAAAATACTGAGACCTACTGTTTTCAAGTACTTCTGAAGAACTGAGCCATAATATCAGTATACTAACTTTTGGGAGTTTGGATAGGCTATCTATCATTACTCATACGGAATATCAAGTTCGTGTAACTAAACATGCAGAAAGTTGAAGTTTAAATTAGTATCAATTGAAACAGGAATCACCACTATGAATTATTCAAGCCAGTGCATTGCGTAAGAAATGCGGTAAAAATAGAGAAATCGTTGAGGAAACAGAGATGCATCAGAAACCACCTCACTAATGTAAGGTTGAAGAATGCAATACTGCAGGCAGGATGCCTCAGCTTCAATAGTACAGAGGAAGCGCTTATAGTTCCCAACACGAAAGTATCTGTTTCAAAAATACAGAGATCAATTAATAACTCAGATGAAACAACAAACTTTTGTGTGCACGAGCTCGCGTTGTGCGTGTCCTGCTAGAATGTGCCTCAAGGACATATGTTAAGCACCAAAAGTGGTACTGTTGAAAACCATGTATCACCTGGTCCTAATGTATACCTATGCATTACCATGCATCATATCTAAACATATCAGCAATGCCTCATAACACTACATGATGCATCTTAGCCAGTAAAAAGTCTCGTGTCTTCCCCTAAATGTGCCCAAGGGCATAAGTAGCATTACAGATGACCGATATACTGACATGAAAGAGTGATTGGAGTACCAGCAACAGTTAGAAAATCAGTAAATTCTTATGACTTTAAATCACCTCAAAACTCTCCGTGCAAAACACATTTCTTTCGACTTGACAATGGAATGAGGAACATCACGCAACCACAACGAGAGTGACTCTCCCTGCAGATGAAGAAAAGCTATGACTAAGTACATTCAGGTCCCGCATGATGCTGCAAGCAAACATGGCAGTGAGAGACGTACCATAGGTTGGCTCTGAGAACCAAGATGGAGAAGCACATAGAATGAACGGAATTCAGCTTCATTCTTGTAAAAGGAATGGGAGTTTGGATTTGCTTCATACAGAAAATATAGAGAGGTCAAAGCCTTGGTAAGCTGCTCCATGTTGAGTTGATGCATTGGAGAAATATTTGGACTGCCAGTACATATTCGAAGCTTGTGGTCGGATACGACATGAAATATAACCTGTGCAATGAAATACATAAAAGCATGTAGGATTGTAGGTCTTGTATGTCAATATATGTCAACAGAAAAACGACCTTGTATAACGAATTGTTTCACATATACATATAGTAAGCGACCTCTCCGTACCCACCCCCCCCCCCCCCCCCCCGTACTTCCTGTTGTGGAGCCTCGCAGCCCCTTCCACCTCAAAACCTTCTATACAAGTAACATTCCGATCTGGGATCTCAAACCACCCTCACTCGGTGCGACTAAAGTATAAGCTATCAAGAGAAAGGCCAAGAAGGTGCTCAAGCCAGGCACAAAAACCAAAACTAACAATAAAAGTTATAAAACAATGGCTACTCCCATGGCAAAGAACAGAAGATGGAGTTATTACAGAATTAGAAAAACTTATCCAAAATCTACAAAAGCTTACAACTATCCTGATGTAGGACGGACCTTAGTAAGGGTATACAATGCTGTCCTAACATCTGGTATGGTGGGCTAGCGTTTAGATTTGTAGGGTTTGTGATTAAGAAGCTAAAGTTAGGGTTTAGAATTTAAAGGGATATATTTTTGGGGGCTTTAGGGTGCTCTGAACATTACCCGAGAATAGTGTTTTGGTGTTTATATCTTCAAACAAAGAAGGAAAGGAAAGCAAACGATAACAAAACTTTAGTCTGTCACTAAGGCCTTCTAGGAGTCTCACCTAGAAGAGATTCAATGGAGTCCACCATTGAAAGAAAACAAAAGCTGCTGTAGTTCTATTACTCAAGTTGTCCCAATAGCACCTACAATGCTTGTTTATATAGAGACAACAAAAGAGACTGATTTTCTATTAAGTAAAAGATTCTTATATCCTAGAAGGTACCAGATTACTTAGACTAAAAACTCAACCTAATAACAAAACCAATCTAAGAATGGATTAACCACAAAATACTACACTATTAACAAAAGGACTTGGCAAATGAAGTAACTTCTAATATGCCTCACATTACTCAAAAGACCTAAATACCCTTTGCTTAGAAATCTGCGCCATCATAGCCTGGAAAGTCCTCCAATGATAGGCTCAAGATAGAAAATTCCATCTGAGATGAGGAAGCTCAGAAAAGTGAAACACGCGCCTAGTCCTCTCCCTCCAGATCGACTAGATAAGGCACAAAGGCGCTATCGTCCACCTCTAGCACTCCGAGTCTGGTCCTGGCTTCATTCCACCTCCTCAAAAATACTTTAAGGCATCATCCATAATTGCCGAACATGGCAAAAAGCAAGCAACACATACTCCTTTACATATCATAGTGGCCATGTTAAAAACTTAAAATAGAGAGAGTATAACCTCTCTGCACATTGAGAACTTTCTCAAACTCCAGCACATAGTTTTCTGAATTGAGATTGTCTACAAATCCTAGTACTAATATTTAAGGTTCCCAGATTCTTAGTCTTCCCCTAGTCGATATTCTCATATTGCCTTAATTCCTTACTTCTTTGGTCCTTCAACACATTCCTGAAGTTATTCACAGGCTAACACAGCTAAATTTGAACCCCATACGCTACCACACCAGTTCCTAGTAAACCCAAACCACTCTACTACATCTCCAGTGACTTTTTGTAATGTTCTTGCAACTTAACAATTTTGAGTGCTTGTCAATCCATGAAGCTAACCTTGAATAAATCCAGCTTCCGTAATTTTAAACTGTCAGACCTCTGCAAAGTCAGCAAGGACGATATGTTTGTTCCGATTATAATGCGCTGCCCTTCATCTGTTAGGTAAGTAACAACCACCAAAAACCCCTATATAAAAAGGGCATAAGCATTGACAAAAGCGACGCATGGGCTCAAACCCATGGTCCTAACAAATTAAGTAAAATGGACTATCACTCCCTCCATCCCAGAGTAGGTTCTAGGTTTGAGATTGCACACATCTTAAGGAGGTAGTAGTACGTTGCTTTTACCATCTTACCCCTCTTTTAGAATTTTATTATCTTGAAACCAAAATAGTCATGGCCCACCTCTATCCCTTACCTCTGTCCTTCGACTATTGTGTTCTCCACTTTCCCTCTCCCTATAAAGAAAACTTCAACGGAAAGAAAATGCCGGTAAGTCGTTAGCATCAAAGTCCCCAGCCCTGTGGCTCATCAGGAAAAAACCTTGCCCCCTTAGACCCTTGGTACTCTGTCCATACCTCCCCTCTCAATCCAAGTTGCTATTCAATTTGTCTAACTCAGTTCCACTTTTCTTTGTGAGTTTCAAAAAATCCCCCCATTCATAGGTCTAAGATCCACATCTATGAATAGAAAGGTCCGAATGATCAACTCAGCAATCAGTAGTTAGAATCAACAGGTCTTAAAAACGTTGATTTAAATAATTGAAACCCTTCTAATTGGATGATCATGACACTTCCCAAAAATCAAAATTCATGAACAACGGAGGAACAGTATCGCCAGTTTCGTTTAATATGATGTCAAAGTGGATGATCGACTTATGCAATACTAAAAGTAATAGCAGGAAACCCTTTGATAAAACGGATTCATATTTTTCAATGAAATTCCACGATCAAGACAATTGATTAAATCCTGTGAAGATACACATCCAAATGCTCACATGCGCATCCAAGGAATGGTAGAAAGACAGATCTGCATCTAAAACAGCAAACAGAACTCAACTTTCTTGCGATTAGAGTTGACTTGACACTACTACTGTGTGCATTACCCGCCTAGTTGACCCCTAATAATCAAGCTCATTAGACTAGTCGTCGGCCTAGACACCTGGGCAGTGCACCTAGGCATAGGGCGAATTGTTGGCAATCAAGGCTGTAAAACCAATCCTCATTTTTCTGTTACCGTCGCTGCAGCCATCACCATCATAGCTGTCCCACCAAGGCTGCACAATGCTACACTTTGAAACAGAATCTAATAACTACACAACCCAAAATCCAATCACAATTGTCACTTTCAGTATAAGCTATCCCAAATACATCATTTTTTACCAAGAGGAAGCACTTTGACAGAGATCACAAAGCCCTAAACAGGAAATGGAAAAAAATAGACAAAAATATTCATTCATGGAGAGAGAAGCTATTTGGGATCTGAATTATGTCTTGCATCTGACCGACTTTTTCCAATATCTCCAGGGGTGTAATGAAGAGGAAAAGAGAGCACTAAAGATAAAATTACATAGGTCTCTGAATGAGAGATATAATTGGTGGAAATATTTAATTACAAATGGTAAAGCAAGATAAATGGAAAACCATAGGTAAAATTTAAAAAGCTAGCACTTATTTTCGGACATTATGAAAAGGAAATGTAAGCATTTATTTGGTGACAAAGAAGTACTCCCTCCATCCCAAAAAAAAATTGACCATATTCCATTTTTGGGTTGTCCCAAAAAAATTGATCACTTTCCAAATTAAGAAAATTTATATAGGTGCTTTTCCATGTTTACCCTTTTTTTCTATTTTTCTCTCCACTATCAATCCTCCACCAACCCATTTTCTCCATCTCGGCCCACCTCCCCCCCCCCCCCCCTCTCTCGGGTAGAATGGAAACTCGTAAAATATGATTCATATCCTATGTTACATGAACTCGGTACGAGTGTCCGGATCGGATACGTGTCCAAGTGTCGGACTCGTCTAATTTTGAAAACGCAAGACACGGGGACACGGCAAAATGTTCATATTTGTTATTGCTTTTTAGTTATTTCGAAGGTAAAAAGGTGTTTTGTGTGATGCACTTGGTTTTAATTGACAACTTGTCTCCTATCAAAGCAATAACTAATTAAATAAAAAACTCTATATAGTATTGATAATGTCAAATCCTATGAGATGTGTCGGACACATATCCCATACCCATGTCCAAGTGTCGAGTGTCCGACACGGGTACTTCACGCAAACTGAAGAGTCCATGTAACATAGTTCATATCCCAAATAAGCGCACAAGTCAAACATGATCAAATAATTTGGGAAGAGGGAGTATAAGATAAGAGTTCATAATATTGTTCTATCGAAATCAACATTTCCATCCTCAATAGTCCCATCTGCACCAGATACAACATTGAATCATAATCTTGGCAAACTATGACCAGTTCCTGATCAAAAGGAACAGCCGTAAGCGCAAAAGGGAAAAATCTCCATATCCTGTAGAAATTCGCAGGGGATGCTGTAGACATATAGTATGTACATTTTAGCTTAGAATACGAGCATAAACTAAACCAAGTCTTAATTTGAGGTAAAAAGAAATGCTATTACACCCCGGGGGGGTTGGGGGGGGGGGGGGAGGCAACATTAGGGACAAAAACATACCATTCTCTCATACAAGTGGACTGCTTTGTCACCGATAATATTCTGCATACTGAGGTCTTGCCTTATAGACCTCGTCCGATCAAAGATGAACTCATGAACAACCTCAAAAGGGTGTTCTGTGGAATCCAACAAGTTAAAAAGGTACTTTAAAGTGTCTTCCAGGACTGCGAGTGGACGAACATCTGAGGCTTGCACTTGCTTTGATGAAATTGTTCTGCAGAACTAATGATAATTATGGTCATACGTATTTCTCATGGCATGAAAATGACCATGATTACGAATATTTGAAAGAAAAAAGTATGAGAGAACTTTTATAGATACAAAACCAGCATACTTCCATAAATTTTTCATGACTTGGGTTCAAAATTTTTACAACAGTACACTAGGATTCTCAAAATAAAAGCTTCTTAAACAATATTCAGCCCAACCAAGGCTTACAAAGCATATCAATTTGGTATCAAGGAGAGCAACAATATAATTGAGGACCACTAAGTTGCAAATGGGGTAAATTTGAGAATGTGAAAAGCAAGCCCAGAACTAATTTTGGAGTTCGAGTCCACCCTATCCTGTTAGATATCCGACCTTGTAAGTATAGAAAACCAGAGAGAGAGGGAGAGGAGGAGGAGGAGGAAGAGGAGGACAGGGAGTGGGCTAGACATATTTAATAGGGGCAAGGAGAGGTACAGCATGAAGTAAATAAGCGTAGAAAAATAAGGGAAGAGGATATTGAGCGAGACTAACATGGGTAAGACCAAAGATTTCCTGCATTCAGTTACAAATCTTAACATGCTATCCAACTTAGCAGGAAGCTCGCATGATAGCTGAAACATTACTTCATGGACTTTCTGTTTCTAAGAAAAAAGTGCAAGGAAAAAAAAAGGAAAAATCCCCCTTAGAGAGGCCTTAATTTCTTGGCTCCATGATGTTCGAGCCAATTTGGCTATGCTTTTGGAACCCGTAAAAGCACTTTTGACGTGCAAAAGCAGTAAAGAACTCTTTGCCATAAAAAGAAGCACGTGAGGAGATGATCTTCTCAAACTCACTTCGCAGCAAATAGACCATAATCACTCCTCAGAAACAAAAGCAACCCTAAACTGGCCCATACGCGATACTGGGTGTCTATGTGTTGTGATGTCACGGGTAGTTACTTACTGTCCTTCTTGAAATCACAATGGTGCAATATTTTTTCAACAGTTGACGTTAGTATCTTTCTCTGAAGAGTAAGCAATGCTGCAGCCGAGCACAGCCAGGAGGGGTCCCCTTGTTCACAAAATAACAGAAAAAGAGAAGCATCCTTCAAAAAGGATGATGAGTCGGGTTTGGGCACATTGCAAAACCGGCCACAGCAGACCGAAGGGCCCAACTCGGAAAAAACCCCAAAAGCAATTGACAGCTCCATCTCAGCTGTCCGCGTCAGAACTGCAGTATTCACCTGTTGTCCATCGACTATGCCCCTGATCTTAGGCCCTGACTAACCCTACATGGAAGAACCTTGCAGAGGAACCCTTAGGTTTTTGGGGCACTGGATTCTCACCAATGTTTGCGTTACTCAAGCCGACATTCTCGCTTCCCCTGGGGACCTCCACAACTAGCCAACACCACTCCTGATGCTTAATCTGGCACGCCCTATTTTACACACACACGCAAGCACGCACGCACGCGCGCACAGAGAGAGAGAGAGAGAGAGATCTTTGCCTCCATAAAAACACACCTTGCTGCCCCAGATCTAAAATCCAAACTCCCATTGCAGTAGGACACCGCCCTTCCTCAGGACACCTATCTACAACAGGCCCATGTACTCCGATTAACACCGAGCACAAGTATGCTCCACTTTCCACCAAAATTGAAGCCATGGTGATGCAGTTGAAAAAGGCAAAAAGACAAGAACTTTGGTCAAGTTGTTACTTGGGTTCAATGTATTTATTTTGTGGAATAAGTTGATTGTAGTGGTAATTTACAGAACTTTCAGTTCATTACCAGGGTAATTTGAGTGATGAACTTCGAAGTAATTACTAAAGATGTTATTGATGTAGAAGTAGACAAAGGGCTATATTATAGAGGTGAAGAAGTTATGTACCTTTTAGTGCATGACACCATTGGGGTCATTCATTTTAGTACACTTTAATATAGTTTCAAGAAATGTTCTGGGGAAAGTCCAAATAAAGCACTTTCGCTGGGACAAGTGATCTGTCCTTAGGGCTAAAATTTGCTCGTCCTCCCATGAATGATATTCTATTACGACTCCCCTTCCTGCATCACAGGGACACCACCCTGTTAGAGCAATGATTCCATCCAAAAGCCAACTAACAGAGACCCATCTACCACTGCCCAATCTGCCGATGGTGAACAACAATAGGAAGATACCTCCAGCAAGGACACAGATGGAAGAGAAGAGCTGAAAAACAAGAACTTAAGCTACCAGACGGAGGGAGGGACGGAGAGGAGTCGTGAGCCTCTCACATTCAGAAAGAGTCCCCACCTTAAATCCCATCCAACGCAGAAGGCCAAACCAGCTTGAACGAAATCACAGTTTGAGCGAGTGAGATATGGGAGATGACAGAGAAAATGTCATTGCGGTAGGAGACAATAAGGGTTTCTCGAAAGCAATATGTTTTAGTTCAAGTGATTCTATTAGCTGATGGCAATACTGGAAATCCTATAGCCCACAATAATCACAGGTCCACAAACAGCAATGACCCAGTTTTGTTGTTTGACATGAACACTGGTGTTCAAAAGAGGTTCAAGCAGAGGGCCAATACAAGACTACAGAATGAGACACGGTTTTTAATGAGAACTTTTTACACAGCCAAAACATGCTAAAACCTAATCGGCCTGCTATGCAAATTTACAAATAAAGAACCAAAATAATTATTTGCAACTGTAATACAGGAAAAATCACCTTTTTGACAGCAAGGGCTGAAGATGTTTTACCCGGATTACTGTCTAACCTCTCGAACACGGCTAAATCTCGCAGGCGCTCCCGTAGTGCCCTCTCCTCCTCTGTAGTTAACCAAATGAGAAGAAATCAAAGACTACAATATCATGTACTTCGACATTAAAATTCTATGTAGCCTCTACTATCAGAAAGCTATTGCTTTTATATAAAGGAAATGATTACTCCAAGTTAATTCAATTTAATTAATGTAGTGCAGGCAACAATTAGTTCAGCAATTTGCATGTTGTCGAAGCTACAACAGTTCAATTCGACTACAAAGAATACGCATACATTTCGTGTGTGTGTGTGGGTGTTTGGGTGATTGTGGGTGTATAAGATACCTGGGCACATAAAGGGGCAAGTTCCAGTAACTGTTGGAAACCCTTTTTCATCATGGTCTATCGTGCTACTACTATTGCTGGCATTTTGATCATCTTTCATTGGATTACTACTGCTGAGGTATGAAGGTTTCTTAGTATGGGTGGGATTTTTGGATTGAAATTGGTGTGGTGATTGGTTGAAAGAGGAAGACGAATGGGTTCTTCTTCCTCTTCTTCCATGCTGGCCTTGACTCCTGTCCATCAGAATCAGAGACGGAAAATTGTTCAATATTTGATATCAACAGACGTTAACTGATGGCAAGCTTGGGATTGATTCAAAAGCAAAAGTTAAGATCAAACTATGAACGCTTTTTAAAATCAGTATTTTCGGTAAAATTAGCTCTCAACTTCGTAAAATTCTTTTTTAATTTAGATAGTAAACTTTTAAAAAGATAAATACATAATTTGGTCTTAGGATGAATAGGATCGTATAAAATACTTGTAAGACATTGAACAAATTAGTTGTAAGAACACAATTAACTTTTTTTTTCATTTTTTTTCCTTTTAATAAGAGAAGGAAAGATGCTATTAACCAAAGATAAAAGATATATAAGGTGCCGTAAAATAGTAATTCATGCATTCTCCTCCCTCTCTCCCTCCCTATTACAAGTGTCTAGCGATGAGAGAATACACGACTTAGGTGTCTCAACTAACAAATGCGTCCACCAATCATATTCATTTCTGACACTTGAGAAAATTTTGGAATAAATAGCCACATCTAGTGCTCAAAATCAAAAAAACTTTTGGTACTCGCAAGGGAAATACAAGTGGTCACAAGCTCATCTTACCATTTGATATTCATAAAAGCACTCTTACAATGTCAGTAACTTAAAAGCAATATCTTATGTTCAAAGATGACCTTGTAAAGTTTTAACTCTCTCTCTCTCTCTATCTCTCTCTCTCTACAATTAAACTCTCTGCCTTCTCTCTACGACCCACCTCCACAGAAATTCACCATGGCCGCCCCATCGTGCTTCCGCGCGTGTGGGGCGGCAGCCACGTCGGCGACTAGTCTGTAGGTTCCATTTCCCGTCCTGTTTGGTGGTATACTTTACGGCGTGCTCTGTTGGTGGCCGGCGGCACAAGCAGCGAAAGGACGGTTGCAAGGCGTGTCTTCCCAGATATGTTGGAGACGACGATGTTAAGGTAAGTCTCTGATCTTGGACGATCAAGGTAGATCTGAATAGATCTACTCGATCCTCTGATTTTCCATAGTTTGCCGAACGTGACCGGAATCTTGCCGGCGGGGAACGGTTTTTTTCTCCAGAGTTTTTTATCTGTCTTTTCTTTATATTCCTACAACTATTTAAATTCCTTCCTTATTGTTTCCAAATTTCAGTGGCGGAGATATGGGTGAGTGGTTGTATTTTCAGTAGTAGTAACAGGAAGGCTTGGGGTCTTGTTTGGGTTTGGGTTGTTCTTGGGACTCCGTGGGGTCTTGGGAGGGAGGGATAGGGTCTCCGTGGGGGGGGGGGGGTGGGGTGGGGTGGGGTGCGTTTCTGTTGGGAAGAAATGGGGGGATTCGGGACCCGGGGAGGGGGGGAAGAGATCTGTTCTATGGGGTTTTCTGGGCATTCTTTTCGGGGTGCGGGGGGGGGGGGGGGGTGTTAGGGTTGGTTCTGGTTTTGAGCATCCTGTGGGTTTATTATGGTTTGTTGTGGGTGAGGAAGTCTGCCAATTTGATTTGGATTTGATAAGTGTTAGTTGAAGGACGAATTTTGCGATGTTGAAAATCCAGGGTATGTGATGCGCCTTCTCAATCGGTTTGCTTGCTTTTGAGCCGGTTGGTTCCCGATTGTCTGCCATTTTGTTATCACCTTGTGTTTTATAGTTAGTTAGTATTTTGTTTCGATTCTTTAGGATTCTTCAACCTGTAAACTTTGCATATTACTTTAAGTTGAGTTAAAGTGTAGGATATGCTATGCTCTAATTCAATTTTAATTTGTATTAGTTTATTAGGTTTTTGTTGTTGTCGACCTTTGTGGTCATGTATACCGAGTCACGGGAATGTCCTGACTTATTATAATTTGTAAGCTCTACAACAGAGCGACTGTGTAACCCTTTAATATTATCAATGCAATTCTCTTATTCTACCAAAAAAAAAAATGACCTTGTATCTTATATTTTTTAGATTCTTTCAAGCATACAAATAAAATTTCTTGAGTGTGGGATATCTGGCCGTGACCCTGTATCCCAGAATTGAAATCCAAATGTTCAGACACTTGGACACGTACCCGTTCACAACACAGGCGGTGAACTTCAATGACAGTGACGGCTCCTGCTCTTCTTCGTCTTCCACTATGACTACATCTACGTCACACTGTCTATATTCGAATCCGTTATCTTTGACTTCTTCCTCGTCTTCTGTTTTTCCTTCCCCTACTTTGGCGATGGCTATGGGGATCATTGTGTCGACATGGGTACCTTGTCCCCAGATTATGGTCTATGTAACCTGACATTCAAGATTTCATGTCCGTGTCCGTGCCAGTAAATCTCGATGCACGCCTCATACGAATTTAAAGGAGTTAGGCAACATATACAACTTTAGCCAGAAACTTAAGGCAGAACCTCATAACAGCTGCCTGTGAGTTTCTAATAAAATAATTCGTCAACGCACAAAAAAAAAAAAAGATGTTCAGAGACTATTTAAATAATGGCCTAAAAATGAAGGACCAAATTCATGATATATGGCATATCAACTTCAATCTACATCTAAAGTCAAAAGATCTACCATGTCAGTGCCTACCTGCTACGGTATGCACATCCTGGCAATCGATGCTTTAGACAACAAATGCTGCAAAAGTTGCTTCCATATTTTTGGTGGAAGAAAGAAACGAGAGAATACACATAGTGGGGCAATTATAATTTAAGATACTAAAAAACGGACTTGTATATCTCACTCTATTAAGTAATCCGAACATGTAACACTAGCAGCTACAAACAAGGAGGCAGAATGGATTAGAAATCTCTTGTTGGATATCAATCTGTGACCTAATCATATGCCACCAATCACGATATATTGTGATAGTGAAGCCACTTTATCAAGGGCATATAGTAGTACTTACAATGATACGTCTTGATATATAAGTCTGAGGCATGATTTTGTAAGATAACATATTAAAGATGATATCATTATTATGATCTATGTAAAGTCAAATAAAAATTTAGCTAACCCTCTAACCAAGAGTTTATCTCGAGAGTTGGTCATAATAACTTTTAGAAGATGGGACTAAAACCCATTCATTAGTCACCAATATTAGCAACCCAATTCATTACTAGTCCAAAAGCTAGTCCCTGAGTTTTTATGTTAAGAACAAGTTATTGGGTGTGACTGTTAGCAACTAATTTTGTGGTTTCTCTAAAATAATGAATAAATTAGTTTTGTCCGTTACGTGAAAAGCGATTGATTATATCTCTTAATGGAGTTGTTTAAATGCGATGTTAGTAACGTAGACGCAAGAAAACTTCACCTATGTGAATGTAGAAGTGGTGTCGCTTTTTAAGAAAGTTATTTGGGTTTAGTCTCAAGAGCGTTCATGAATTCAGGATGGAGCACATGGCCAGAAAAGTGTCGAGCAAGTTTATATCATTCTTTACCAAAACAAGATATTATTATGCATATGGTAATTCTGAAGTTATCTTTAAAGTACTTGGTTTAAGGTCTGACCACCAAATACTTTGATAAGACTTTGAGTTACTTATACTTATGAGAGATTTAAGTTGAAAAACACCTTCTTGAAAATATAATAAGATCAAGTAGCAGATTTTGAGGAGACTTGTGATTAAATAATTAAGGTGGGGGATTGTTGAGATTTAATCTCATAGGTGTTTGATTATTTAATGAACTTGAGTATTTGATTACTTAAAATGGATTGCCTTCTTTTATATCGGAGAACCAGCCACCATTTTTATGTAGAAGCAGCCTTCATTTTATGGAGAAGCAAACTTGAAGCGGCAGCCGTTCTTCTTGAATTTAAAGTGAAGCGGCAGCCCATTCATGAAGCGGTGCCGTTCTCCATATCATTCAGTTCACCGGCTGAAAAATGAGAAGACACTACTGGAGAAAAGCAACGGTTGAAACCGTTGTGAGCTTGTTAACGGTAATTATATTGCTATCATGCAAAATCAAGGGGTACGATCAGAATTTCAAAGAGATTTGACTCCGTCCCTAACACGTGTGAAATGAGACCTATCAGTTATTCTGGAACGGATAGAGTATCATCGAAAGTTGACATGAACGTACGACAAGATTTAGACAATTTCTTCAGGTTACAATCTCTAAAATCCCTTGATTAATTCCCCATAGGAATCAAAATAACGAAAGTTAACCGGAAAAAAAACTTGGTGGTCGCTGTTAAGTAAGGTGGTCACAATTAGTGGTCGCAAGCAATGGTCGGTAGTGGTGGTGGTGGTGGTGGTGGTGGTTGTTGTTGTACAAATTTGTCCTTGAAAAAAAAGCATGTGCTCTAGCACATACACACTTAATGCCCGAAAATGAACGGGCGTTAGATTTTGGATCGATATCCAACGCTTTTGTGAATTGCAAGGGACAGTACTACAAAAGTTAAAAGTACAGGGAGAGACCTGCAAAATTGTGTAAATTACAATAAAAAAATTTATCGTCAACCTTTGTTGAAATCCTGTACTAGGGAGGTTACTCAACCGAATGATCAACCTAAGCTCTTAAATTTCGTGACTGTCATTATACTTTTTGTGTCTATAGCTTGAATTCTTGGTCCCCACATGTAATTATTGGGTGGTGTATTTGCACTTACCCAACCCCGAGTAATACGAATCAACTATCTGAGTCCAACTTAAAGTCTTCAAAAGTAGAAAAAGCTTAATAAGGAAAAATTTCAACTAACGTGTTAACAATAAATAAAAGAGCGGGAGAAAGGGCAGAGTTGAGTCTGTTACAATTCTTGCCAGAATACTTCCGCAATTCTGTTGTTATGTGTTTGTTTTGTTACAATTCTTGCTTTTAGTGATAAAGTTGAACTTAAAATAGTCTTTCTAACAATTTTAACTTGCATTGTCCAAGTTAAAAACCACATGGTCTTTTGTTGACACATGCATGCAGAAATCTAATATTATATATATATATATAGGAGCTGAACCGTTGAGAGTGCTATCAAACTGTGTTAAGTTGCTAGCGCGATCTGGCTATCCACGCGCGATCTGTGGACGGTCCAGATATTTTTTTTACTTTTTTTTAAGTCCGTCCGCTACATTATGAAGTGGACGGTTTTTTTACCATATTGCCCCCCTTTGCTCTGTGTTATATTGATTATCAATGTTCATCCGCTACATTATGTAGCAGATGATCCAAATCAATTTTGCGTGCGTTTTCTGTGTTTTGTCTCTGTGCTTTGCTTTGTTGTTGTTTGTTCAGTTATGTGCTCTTCCAGTTTCATCCAATAGCCGTACAATCTCACGAATAGAAAAAATATGTTCTTGGCTTCTCAATTTCACTATTCGGTTTGTGATGGATTCAAGAATAAGAAACAAGAAATAGAAGAAGAAGCAAAGAAACAACTCAGTTCATAACTCCTAGTGGAACCATATTTCCACCATTTTTGCCAAGGCCACCACCAACGACCACCTCCACCATCTCACCCATCGATCGACCAAAAAAAAACCCACCACCACAGCCCCAACTATCACCATCCCAAGCTCCACGCAATAGAAAATACAAATTAAACAGATCTGAATTTAGAAGAAATCTGGAGAAACTATAAATTCTAGAAACAGATCTATGACAAATATATGATGCGTGATCGCGGCGAAGTTGCAGAGGAGGCCGCAACCGCAACTGCGGAGTTGCCGAGGAGAAAACCCCATGTCGGAGATCTTGCGGCTGTACCGCGACTACAGAGTCGCCGGGGATCAAAACCCATATTGGGGATCTTGCGGCGGTACTGCGACTGCGGAGTCGTCGGGGATCAATACCCATGTCGGCGATCTTGCGGCGGTATCGCAACTGTGGAGTTGCCAAGGAGGAGGCGATCTCGCGACTTTTAGAGGCAATCTTGCGACTGACAGAGGAGGCCATAGTTAAGAGGATGAAGAGAGAGAGATGAAATTGAAATGAGTGGGTTTGTTTGGTGATAGAATAGGCCATTTTTATATTTTGTCCGCTACATTATGTAGCGGACAAATACTCTCGCCAATCTATCAGTTAAGCAGGCAAGGGTATATTTGTCAAAATAAACGTCCGCTACATTATGTAGCGGACGGACTTAACAAAAACGCAAAAAAAAGATCTGGACCGTCCACAGATCGCGCTAGCAACTTAACCCATTTTGCTAGCGCTCTCAACGAATCAGCTCCCTATATATATATATATATATATATATATATGAAAGTCGAAACTGAGAGAATGTTGTAGAGTCATCGCTTACTTGGACACTTTCTTAGTTTGCCATATGGAGTTTCCTATTTTGAATTTTTAGAATATTTTAAATTTACTTATCTTTGTAATAATGATTTGGATTCTATATATATCTCTCTCTCAATTTGATTTGACCTCTTTTTTTTCATTTAAAATTCAACCATTGTATAAAATTTACATTTCTCTCTCTTCTATGTCAACATGCTCCACTCAAAAAATTTATTTATATCCTTACAATTCTATTGTTTTCTAGATTTTGACAAAAGTAATTCTCTATATATATTCCTTTTTAATCTTAAATCTTTTTTATTGTTGGGAAACACAATATTCTCCATCAATTTTTCTCTTAAACTACAATAATCTCCTTCCTTTTATTTTATTACGAGTTTTATATATGATTTATGCTCCCATTTTTTTTTTCAATCATCTATTATGTACTGTTACTCTTTTCTTGGTGGTCTTGAGCAAACTACCTCAGCACAGAGATTATTATTGTTAGTATTATCACGGCAATTGCTATTAGTTAGGATAGACTATTTCTATTATTTCACACTATTTTTCATCTTCATTTGTCACTAAAAACAACAATTATTACTCAGGTTTATTTTTAACGATAAAAATTGGTAGGAGAACTCATTTTAAAAGGTAAAAATAAAATTTTAATTATCTTATTGTCAGTACCAATTTTGTAGTTGCTATTAGACATACAAATACAAGATCTCCTAATAAGTATTTTGATAATTGTTGCTCCCGTGTGCAACGCACCGAAAACTAATTATTCTAATAATAGGTCGTCACGTGATAACAGGTATGCTATACAAACGGCCCTTTAAGTCCTTGAAGCTGAATTTAGTTATGATATATGCTTTTATAATGAAAGTAATCATTTATAGCTATATACAAGTTGTGAAAACAGTATGGATTTTAAATTTTAGTATTTTATTTTTTTGCATACTAGATTACATCTATACCTCCCTTTATAAAGTAGGTAAAGTTACACAAGGTTTCAAATTTTTTGCTTTCTAACCTCACATACTAGTTTGGATCTTTTCAAATTTACGACATAAATAAATGCTTGAAGCTATTGCGATCGACACGAGGATGAATTAAGGGAACACCAACACATTTGCCTAAATCATTTAGGGTAAATTACACTAAAACCCCTTGAGGTTTTACATAATTATACTCCACTACCGCTATCTTTAAAAATTACACTCCGCCCCCCGAGGTTTGTACCCGCATTACATACAACTACACACATTTAACGGCCCGTCCAACTCCGTGAAAAGATTCCCTGACACACTCCTTTATGCAATTTTCATACCCAAAATACCCCCATTTTGTTCTCTATACACATGTGTGGTCTTCTTGTAATGTTGTGTTTTATAAAATTACAGCCAACTCCACAGCTGCTTCTTCCCTTCCTCCACCTTCTCCTCGTGCACCCTTATCCCCAAAGTAAAATCAGACCCATCAATTTAAGGGGTAACAATGTCTTGGTCAGAACGTAGTGAAGAGTGGTTGGATCTAAGGTTTAGGTACAAGAATTATTGGTGTCAAAAGAGGGCAAACTTGAGGATTGTTGAATCTGATGAGAAGCCAAGTAAAGGTAAGTTGTTCTTCTCTTGTGCAAGTGGTGGATGTAGAATGTTCAGCTGGTGCACACCTAATAGAGCAACAATGAAGCCAAGTGGAAGGTTAATGAAATGCTCATCTGAGTATTCTGAAGAGATTCAAAGGCCCGAGATCAATGAAGAGGCAAAGATGCACTTTTTTGATGGAAATGGAGTTGTAACCAGTCAAAAATTACAGTTGATTGAAGCTAATAAGGCAATGCTGAAGTTGTTGGTTATTTCTTCTCTAATTTCCTCATGGATGTGTATTATCGTGATGATTTTTGTTGTCCGCAAATGAGGAATTTGGGTGTGTGTTTATGTACTACAAGTAACGTGGGCTTCATTTTCCTTTCCAGAGCTCTTTCGTAATATTTTGTAATGACTTTGTATGAAGAAGGTGAATGAATGTGATTTTCTAGGGTTCTCTCTGTATGGCATTCTCTGATCTTAAAGTCATGGGAGCTCAGTGTAATTAATGCAAACCTCATGGGAGTTCTGTGTAATTTTAAAAGTAACTATTTTTGCGCATGACATGCTGTGGATGAATATGATGCATGAATGGTTGGATTGGAGTGACAATGCTGAAAAACAGCAAATCAGGACATGATCAAACACCCTGCTCAAAACTAGTGAACTAGTGAACAAACAAACTGCTCAAAACAACTGTCAACATATTTGGGACACTGTACTAAGTGTGCACACTATGAACCTGCACCAAATCATGCCAGGGTATCACCAACATATTGCAACCAACTCCATAAACAAAATGCATTTTGCACAACAGTATGCACCAACACAGTGCAACCCACTACTGTACTGCAACACACTGTATAAACTCACTGAAACAGACCAAATGAAGACAACCAAGTGCAACAAATCAAATGCACAAACACATTGCACCAAACTGCAGTGTGCACACAAACTAATTGGTAAATTACAAAAAGCACTGAGATTTAATACAACCATGGTTTCATTATCCAAAAATAGACAGTTTACATCATCCCCAAGATCTAAGCTTACATAATCCAAACTTGTGCATGTGTTGACTGTAACCTAAACTTTACAAAGTGTACACATTGTCTGTCAACATATTTGGGACCTAAAGCTAACATATTCCTTGGACTTCAACTTCAAAAACTTGTATGCAGTCACAAGGTATTCACAGTTTCTTCATTCAGCTTCACAAAATAATCTTCACAATATCTTCAGTTAGCTTCACAAAATAATCGTCAATCTATCTTCAACTAGCTTCACAAAATAATCATCATTCACAGCTTCACAAAATAATCTTCAATATGTCTTCAACTAGCTTCACAAAATAATCTTCATTCACAGCTTCACAAAAGTCATTTCATATATACAAATACTCTTACCCTTCTCTACAGCTTCAAGGCTGTGACTCCTGGGTTTGAGCCACCACCTTAGGTCCTCCCTGTTAAAAAAAAAACACATTGGGAAAACTTGAGGAAAAAAATAATAAGTTAAAGTCTGAAAAACAACTAAAAGAAATCAGTGGTTATCTGCTCATTCATGCTAATTTGGCTGCACCCAATCTGACTGCACCCAGCTTCACTGCCTCTGCCTTGATTTCCCCTACCTTGACTGCCCCTACCTTGCCTCCCCCCCCCCCTCACTGGTCTTGCAGCATTGGCATTTCTATTACTTCCCACTGGTGCCCGTTGGCATGTCCTTTTATTATGCCCAAATTGCTAAAAATTTCCACACTTCAGAGTGCGTGACCTTTTTCCTTCCCTAGCAGGTTCATCAGCTACCCTCTTCCTTTCCTTTCTTGGCCTTCCAGGCAACCTCCTAAAAGGGGGAGGTTACAAAGGATCCCCTGGAGCTGGCTCCCAATGTGTCTCATCGAGCAGTGGGTGCATAACATGACCATAAGTTTTCAAATAAGTATCCCTGCTGTAGCACTTATCCACAAACTCAACCACATTCAATCTCCTGGTGTTGATGCATGCTGATGCATGCTTGCAAGGTATGCCTGTAAGATCCCAAACCCTACACCAACAACTTATCCTCACTAAGTTCACAACATGCACTTTCCCAAGGTCAGATACCTCAAACTCTGTACCCCCAGCACCCATGACTATTTTACAGCACCTAGATTCAGCAACTGCCAGTTTGCATTTCTTCATTATCCTTGGAGTTACTACTTATTCCCAAGAAGCAGCCTTTTCAAACCTTTCATGTACCTTTACCATCAGCCTAGTTCTAATGTGATCCATCATGGATAGCACATGTTTTCCCCTCAATTTCCCTAGCTAGTTGTTGAAGGACTCCACCACATTATTGGTTACCTGCTCATTCTTAACAGCAGGGTCAAATGTATACCTAGCCCAACTCTCTACTTTATGACCTTTTAACCACTCAGCTGCTTCTGGTGACAAGTCTTCCATCTGTCTCATAGCTAGCTTAAAGTCATCCACATTGTATGCCTTGGCAGCAGACCAAAAATAGCTTTTAAGCTTCATACCAGGGTATCTAGACCTAAAATTGTAAAAAAGATGCCTACAACACCTTCTATGAGTTACATGTGGTATAATGTCTGCTAGGGCAATCTCAATACCCTTTTGTCCATCAGACATGATCACCCATGGCTTTGGATCAGGACCATCACCTATGATGGTATAAAGGTGATGTAGGAAAAACCTCCAACTCTGTGTGTTCTCACTCTCAACAACAGCAATTCCCATAGGGAATAACCCATTGTTCCCATCTAGGCCCACAGCAAACAATAATACACCTCCATAAGGCCCTTTAAGATGGCATCCATCAACTGCAAGAAATGGCCTACAACCATCCTTAAAGCCATTTTGCACAGCTGCAAATGAAAAGAACAGCCTATGGGAGTGAGGCAAATCCAGGTTAGGTTGAACTCTTTGAGTTTCAAGCTTGAACAAGCTCCCAGGGTTAGTCTTCATCACCTCATGCCCATACATCCACAGCTTCTTATATGACTCAGCATGAGACCCCTCAATCTTTTCTAATGTCTTCTTTTTTGCCCTGTACAGCTGTATTCTATGGGCCTCTACACCATAGTTTTCTAGCAAAAGCTCTTGCAGCCCATCTATGGTAATATCAGGATTTCCCCTAATGTGCCCAAGCAGCTTCTGTGCAATCCAAGTGGAATTGGCCTCCTTGTTAGCATTGCCCATTACACAAGAATGTTCAGGACCTAAGCTCTTGATTTTGTAAGTTTTCCCATCAGGAATAGGTGATGCAAATATCCTCCAACTACATCCAGGATTGCCACAGTGGGCATCAACCCTGTTCTTTTCATTCCTATCTCTGACCAGCTTAAACCCAGTCTGAATACAATAATCCCTCAGAGTATTCCTAAAATGATTGACATCTTCAAACAACAAACCCTTGTACAGTTCAATAGTTTCACCTGGCCTATGTTCAAATAGCTCTCCCCTCATATATTTATCTACATTTACTGCTTCAACATCCAAGTTATCATCACTTTTGTACATAGGGTTTTCATCTTCATCATCAGAGTTGGACAACTCATCTTCACTTAATTGATCATCCTTTGTCACAGGCTCTTCATCACTTGCGTCTTCATCAGTCTCACTTAATTCTTCCCTTACTTCCCAATCATTATCCTCAGAATCAGAATCATCACTAGTGTGGTGCAACTCCTCATCACTGCCATCTTCACTCTCACTCTCACTCTCAGGTGCCCTACTAGTCCCAGGTCTACTGTCATTTCTAGATGCCTCTACATTTGGTTCTGGATAACTAACTACTGTAGGTTCTGCCCCAATAGTTTCTAAGAACACATGAATCTCCTCTGAATTCTCAAACATCGCAAACATGTCAAGTAAGGACTTATCAGATGTTATTTCTTCCCTGACATTGGTTCCAGGCAAAGTATAGTATATGGCAATAACTATACCTAAACTAGAGGGGAGGTCTTTCAACATAAGATCATTTACATCGGTAAGCATATCCATATAGCTGTATCTGTCAGGATCCCCATCAGTTATGCTATCAACAATGTTACAGTAGTGGACCCTCAGTTCATATATCCTTTCAATGCCCATTCTGTAGTATAAGGAAAAAGAATTATGGGGTTAAATTAGGGCTACAATTAGGGCATTCAATTTAGGGTTCATCAGCTGGGGCTCAGTGAATTAAGATATTCAATTGGTTCAATTAGGGTTCAATTGGTTCAATTTAGGGTTCAATTAGGGTTTAATTTGTTCAATTAGGGTTCAATTGGTTCAATTAGGGTTCAATTGGTTCAATTAGGGTCCAATTAGGGTCCAATTAGGGTTCAATTTGTTCAATTAGAGTTCAATTGGTTCAATTAGGGTTCAATTGGTTCAATTAGGGTTCAATTTGTTCAATTAGAGTTCAATTGGTTCAATTAGGGTTCAATTTGTTCAATTAGGGTTCAATTGGTTACATTATTGTTCAATTATTTCAATTAAGAGTTCAATTAGGGTTCAATTGGTTACATTACGGTTCAATTATGGTTCAATTAGAGTTCAATTGGTTCAATTAGAGTTCAATTCGTTCAATTAGGATTCAATCTGTTCAATTAGAGTTCAATTGGTTCAATTAGGGTCCAATTACGGTTCAATTGGTTCAATTAGGGTTCAATTGGTTACATTATAGTTCAATTAGGGTTCAATTGGTTACATTACGGTTCAATTACGATTCAATTACGGTTTAATTAGAGTTCAATTACGGTCCAATTAGGGTTCAAAATGTGTCTACGTGAATTAGGGCCTAAATCAGGGTCCAATTACGGGTTACATTATGCTATCAACTACGGAAATCATGCAAAAGAAGAAAGATCATAAATGGGAAATAACGAGTAAAATGTGAAAGACATGAAGGAGTTAGGAAAACATACCTTCAAGCAGAGAGCCGGAAGTGGTTGCGTCGTCCCGCAGCACAGGTACACCGGAAGTGGTTGCGTCGTCCTTTTTATGAGATTAGGGTTGTGAAATGTTTGGCTCTGATTTTTTTCTAGGCTACCCTTCCCTCGATTGCACAGTGACCCCCTACCTACCTCCCTCTCTACCAACCTGTTTTTCCTCCTTCCCGAGAAGAAGTTTCCCTCCAATTCCCAAGAACAGGTTTTCCCTCCAAAATCCCAAGAAAACCGTCTGAGGGTATTCATGTCTTTTTGCATTGCACCGTTAACACCGTAAGAGAAAAAGTTATTTTTTGAGCGGTGTGTAATTTTTAAAGATAGCGGTAGTGAAGTGTAATTACGTAAAACCTTAGGGGGTTTTAGTGTAAGTTACCCAATCATTTATTATCCGAATGCCACTTAGGTTACTCTTGTTCTTGCCTTACCATTATTTACATTCTTTGACAAGAAATTGATTTATACAAGCTACTTTTCTGACTTGGCAAGCCACAAAACTCTCCAAAGGCTGGAATCACACGATTAATTGGCAGTAGGAGACAATTAGTTATTTGGAAAGACGAGGATTCATCACTTCTGAATCGTTACATCCAGCTCCTCCAGTCTCCTCGATTGGCTCGCTTGGCCGAACGTAATTATCTTAGCTTAGTGATCAATTAGAGCTTTATTTTATTGTATTTTTTTAATATTTGTACCACCGGTCATTTTAGTTGTTGTCTTTCTCATTCCCTTGCTTCATATTCATTCTTCAAAATTTCAATTTCCAATCTCCAGATTACGAAGAAACACAAAGATGAAGTTTAATTCTTTTTTTTTAGTTTAAATCTTATAGTATGTTAAACTTATACGTGACTATTATGCTCATACAATTAAAAATTACATTCGTAACACATAAATAATAAGAATTAAATTTCTTTCATGTAAGATTAGTAATATGTTGTTGATTAACCTTACCAAGTTAAATAAATTACTATGAATAGTAAATTATATGAGTAGCAGTCAAATTGATCAATCTATTTTTGCATTTAATGATTTTTTTAGGGACACTAATTATAAGATGGATAGTGATTCTTTCACGATTTTTTGATTGTGCACGTTGAGAAAGCTATTGTGGAGGCGTTTACTATAAACTCCACATATGACTATAAAGAAAGCAGAGTTCCGCTTTGACCATCGATTCATACATATTAAAAAAATTAATTTTCTTATATTTTCTTGTTTTGTGAAACTTTAATTAACTGGTTCTGGATTTATGTTTTTCGTTTTTCATGTCATATGTCAACTTGAACCTTCTGAAATATTTTATCTTAACCATTAATTCCTTTTCTATGACTTTTCAATCCCCTCCAATTATCTTAGACTTTTTGGGTCCGTCCCTTGTGATCCCGACCTCCTTGGTTACGATCCGAGGATGCTGCCTCATCCGAGCGATGGCACTCGAGGGTGGAACCACCATACAACGATTCCTTCTGGACGAACCAACCTCAAGGCTGGTGAATTGAACTCGACCGAGAGGATCTATGTACCCGGTCTTTGAATTTCATAGTTTGACATGACTTCGATATCTCTTCCACGCCATATCTAGGCTAGTTTTGTTCTTCCTTAAACGGTCAGTGTGAACTGTTGAAAAATTTAGGCTTTGATTTGTATTTTATACAACAAAAATTAGCAATACCAAAAACGTATCAAAATAATAACAACTAATTTAAAGTAATTCTATATGAACTCTTGATAAAATTATGTAATCTAGAGTAATAAAAGGAAATAAAAATAGCTTGTCTCGTGACAAAGTCGTTATCTTAAAGACGTTATCGCCTCTCCTACGTGCAGGTGTTAACGACAGATAAAATTTTCAAGATAAAACCCATTGACGCAGCTGTGTCTCCTCCATGTACACGTCCACAGGAAGACGGTATGAACCAGTCCACGATCACGTTGCCCAAGTATAAAATATAAATTATAAATATGTAGAAAAATACGTTGTGATAGTTTGGAAGCATGGTAGCTTCAAGTCTTCTATGTCACACCCCATGGCCTTATATATACATGGTCAATCATAATACATTTATTCACCACATAAGTAAGCTTAAAAGCTTTTGTAACTTATGTAAAGATAATCTTTCTCAATAATGTCAAACAATAAAAACGTATTATATACTACATAAACAAATATGAGTTACTAAAACTCATTATTGCATTTGTAACTCATTTCATAATATACAAGTGAGAAAATACCATATAGCCATAACTAGCACTCTAATTATAATGCTTCAAGGTACATTTTATTTTATTAAAATATTCCAACATGAACATCAATATCCTACAATGATATATTTTGTTCCCCTTGGCAAATTCAGGCATGTGGGGAACTGGAATGGACCAATGAAGATGGAGTTGTTTGGATGCGCTTGTTGGCAGCACATATTCCTGGGTTGAGGTAGGAATCACTGGTAGCGGCGGCGGCGCCTGTGGTCAGAGCTTGGAGAGAGAAGAAGGGGGGGGGGGGGAGAGAAAAAAATTGAAGGGGTAGAGGGACACTTCTATATTTCCATGAAGTTTGGCTTAACTAGGAAGTTATATAGGGTTACAGACTTAAGGAAAAGAGGCGCGGATTTAGCCCCCCTCTCTAGAATACATCATCATGCTAAACTAGCGATACTTGGTAGTGTTTGCGATTACTAAAAGAGTTAACTACGCAGTTGACCACTATAAGCAAATTTCACTATGGTCACTGGATATCGATTTGTGTCATAGTAACTACTAAACTTTAAAATTCGTTTCAATCAGGTCACTCCGTCAAATTAATCTTGACGGCGTTAGGTTACTCAGGGGTATATTGGTTTTTTTACGCTAGTCTTTATGAATTTCCCTCTCTCTTTCTCTCTCTCTCTCTCTTTTCCCTCATTCCTCTCTCTCTCTTCTGTCTCTCTCCGTCTCACACAGACACTCCCCCAACCCACACACATTTTCACCGTCACACACACATACGCATACCCATGCACACACATTGCCCCCCCCCCCCACCCCTCTCTCTCTCACATACAAAGACACACACACATACACACGCACGCTGCCTCACACAGTGACACATGCACAACACACAGACACACACACAAAGACCCACAAAATATACACAGACACACACACACACACAGTGTCTCACACACACCCACACACAGTGTCTCTCATGCACACACCCATATTCACACACACATGCATAACGGCATTGTTGCCTCCCCCACGTACAAACACTAACAACCTTAATCTTTGGCGGAATCCATTGGCACAAACGAAGAGGAGCTGTAAGTGCAGCAAATCGCATGACGGTGCCTCTCTCTGGAACTCTTACGGCGAGCCCTAGGAGAGAAGCAAGGTGAAGACAACACGACATTCTGGCAAAACCCAGTTGAGGACGAAGAGGAAAGAACAAGCTGAGGTGGGTTTTTGAGTTGGAGTGTAGCCATCAGAGGAAAGCGAGGAACTTTAACAAAGAGAAGGCTCTCACTTCTCAGGGTTTAGGAAATTTGACATAATACCAGTTTTCCTTTAGGCTTTAGCACACTTAAAAAGAGACAACCAGGTAAACTTTTAGTGAGGTAAAGGGCTCCCCTGCTACACCGACCAAGAAGTGCAAGTATTTACAAGTTTGCAGTATTAATATCCAGACCACATTGACTGAAAGTATTGCATCTCTCATCCAACACACAAACAATTCAATCACAGAGTAATAGGCATAATGTATTGCGACATGGCTTCCACGAACCTTACTTTAGCACTCCATAATTACTGTTGTTGTTGCAATTGCCATGACTCTTTCAACTTGGAGTGAAAATGGCATAAGACTGACTATCTTAACTGGTTATACAAAAGTTGCCCCATAGTTCCCTAAGAACTTGCTCTACAACATCTACAACATACAAAGAAACCTTCGCCCTTTCCATAACCGCTCCTCTGATTTCATTACTTTACCTCAGTGACCTGATCTAGAAATGGTTTGAAGGTGTTAACTAGAGGGCACATTCGAGTCAGGTAATCTTAGACTAAGTACACAGTAAAATGATTGCGCCTATGCACCAAGGAAATCTGCCCCAACAACATTAAATAATCTGCCCCGACTCTGCGACGTCTCTTGAAGCTTACATGGGAACTCAGCAAATCACAAAGCACCACCCAATTTAAGGCCATAAAACTTGACTTGGCTCTACATACTATACAAGTAGTCAATTATCCATGCTGAGGTTGGGCTGTATATCCATACGCCACTGATGATTGGGCTGAAAGCAAGGTCTTGAGTGCTTCAGTGTTCTAGTAATGGAAGAATGTTGTCTATGTGTGTGTGTGTGTTGTGAAGAAGAAGAAGAAGAAGAAAGAAGAAGGTGAACAGTGAATGAACGGTTGTACCCCTAAATAAACGGACTTAAATTGACGGAGTGACCTAATTGAAACGAATTTCAAAATTTAGGGTTACTATGACACAAATCGATGTCCAGTGACCAAAGTGAAATTTGCCTAATAGTACAGTGGTCAATCGCGTAGTTAACTCTTACTAAAACAACGAAGACGTCAAAGCAACAATGATTACATTAATTGATCCCAGGCAAAAAGATTACATTAATTGATACTTGTAGTGTTCGCGATTACATTAAATTGCTAGGCAAAAAGATTACATCAACTGATCCCAGGCATGCCATTGTTGATTGGATACAATAAGAGTTACAGGGATCACAAATGTGATCATCCCCAAAAAGAATCATGTTGAAAATACCTTTCCATTCTGGATTTGCACTAATTACTTCACTGATGGCGCTGAATTAGGAACGGTTTGAATGTCAACAGCACTCCAATTCCCTCAATAAGGTTCAACATAAAGAAAACCATCTTGTCACCTGAACATAGATGAGCTAGTATTAGTCGACAACTTTGAAGATGAACATTTACCCACAAAAAAAATAAGACAATAGAATGTGTAAAGCTGATGGCAGAACAAATTGAAATTTGCAACCTCATAATTTGCTGAATGCCCCCAACAAAGGGTCAAAAGAAAATGAATTCTCTAGTCACGAGTGCAACTAAAACCTACCTGGCCTAGAACTTATTCCATTATGTGAATTCTGTGTTGCTTAAGATGTACATTATAAGTTTGTAGAACAAATATTAAGGAGATATGCTCTATAAGCAGATTCTTAACAAGAAATCTTAGGTAAAGAAATGAAGTGGTGGTGCAAAATATATAAATATATGTACACATCCATGTTACATTCACAGGATCGTTGAAGTAGGCATGCTTTCCAGAGCAACGCTATATAATATTAAGAATCTGTTTGTAGAGCACATCCAACAAGTAATAGTCCACAGCTCTGCTCAGTAATTCTCTTTTCTGGAGTGATATTCCATGTCGCACTCAGAGGCCAGTCTATATTGTTGCTCTGCCAACCTACAAGGAACTTCTCTCCTTTCATTTTTCTTCTTTTCCTTCCAAAAGTAGGATGTTCAAGTAAGCGAAAAAGGGGGCAAACCCCTTTGTGCACAAGATTTACACTTACAAACAACATAAGAGAAACCCAGAGATTACCATCCCCTACAGAAAGAACCGGCACCTTGGCAAGAACACAAGAAAGTAGCTCCTCACTGTTCCCAAGCAAAACTAATCCAAGAATTCTACAGATGACATTACCAACCACCATAACAACTATACCATTGCTTCCCCAACAACACTATGAACTACATCTATGTACATTTAGTAAGTTAATTTCTTCTCGCACATGTTATACCAATGCCTTACCCTATCTTGTAGTGAAGTAGCAGGTTTTACTGGATCACAATTGTACATACGTGACTATGTGAGTTATTGTGCGAACGAGTATAACATTCTGTTTAAAGGCGACCTCTTATGATGTTTCAAATTAATGACAAAATCAACACAATGAAAAACTCACGAAAAAAGGGACACTAGGATGGAGAAGTGATTCATAGGAAAAACCACCACAAGAAAGATGGCACCAAAATATATGTGCACATGCTTATTGCTTTTTAGGAAGTCTCATCTACACTCAAGCAACAAACTTAACAGAAGTCATACCTGGAAGGAAGGAAGCATCCTGATGCCTTTGTGCCCAGGAAAAGCTGCAATATATGTACTCGTTAAGGAAATCAACAATTTATCGTCAATGAGCTAACTGAAATTAATTACACCAAGTATTTGGCCTGATCATTCATATCAGCAAATTAAAGGTACAGGGGATAAAATTTATGCAACATATTTTGAGAAATAAAAGCTGCAATATATGCACTCAATTGAGTTGCATGCATTATGAAATTGTGTTTTTCCCAATCTACCCCCAAATATCTTGCACTACTGATCTTGGTTGGCCAACCTTTCTCTCACCCAGAAACTCAATCTCTGGAGCTCCAAAACTAGATCTCTGGAGCTCATATCCTTTTTCCTCTCCAGAAAATAATCAAATCCAAAGTTTATGTATCAATGTACCATTAACATTTTGCTTGTTTAGATCTAACATATAAATCGAAATGATGCAACTTTAAATCTATCAATTGAAAATTTCAACAGTTAATTACCAATTTATCAACTGAATGTTTCAACAATAGGGTCAAAGTTCTATATTCAGACCAGCCTTCATTATCCCATTTCTAAATTTTGCGGCCAGAGAATTACAATCCACTTCACAACTAACTTCAGGGTCAAAACCATTCAAGAACCTTATGAGATTCAAACACCTTAACAAATTTGTTTCTTTTTCCTAGATCCATAAGAATGTCGCAATCTTTGGTGGTCACCAGCACTGGCTTTCACTACCAATTATAATTTTGGCGCTTTTTTCCAATTTACCTAACGCCTTACCATGCCTAGGAATCTGCCCACTCAACCTTACCACAACTAGGCACCCGCCCGCTCGCCTAAGCAATTTAACTGTTCATCCACTTTGCCTAGTCCTTTGCGTAAGCATCCGCCTAAGTCTCTTAGTAGGTCGCCTAGTCATTCCCTCTCTCTGCCGCCGTGTCAACCATCATCGTAACTCAATCAACTACCATGTCAAAGATCTTCATACATTTAGAAAACCAAATTCGTTAGTCTAAAATTCTTTCAGTCTGTGAAAAATCTAATTTTCAAAAACAAAGCTAGTCTTAAAGCTGAATCTACACATAAAATTTTTTACGTATCCAAGTTGATGTTGGTGGTAGAATGAAGCCGGCGAGGGGATGATGGTTGAAGGGAGCTTGCAGTGCACGAGGTACGGTGATCGGTTGGAGATCAGTGGTTGTCGCTGACAGGTTAAGAGAAAATAAAAAAAGGAGAGGACAAGAGGGACAATGAGGTGGTCTCGGTCATGGTTGTTGACTGGTTTAAGAGCAGGAGAGCTAAAGAAAAAGAGAGAAAGATTTGTTATCATCATAAGGCTAATCCTGGAATTAAAACTTCTAGTTATCAGGAAAGTGAATTTGGGACAGCCACAAAAGGAAAGATGATCAATATATTTTGGACAGAGGGACTATAAAACTAAAAAAATACAGTAAAACCATTTCTTTAAGCGTATGTGTGTGTGTTTGTGTTATATAAGCATATGCAAAACTCATAAAAGAAACTTATGTTTTGCACTTTCACCAAACATAATTTGCTAATCAGTCTGGAAGCAGTTTCAATGGTTTTGTGCTTGTCTAGCTTATTCAGATCTTTTTCTTCCAAGCCCCATTCATATCTACAATTTTATAACTATTATGGGCCATGTGTTACTTGGCAATATGACTCACATGTCATATGCTTGTTTATTATGCTTGTAAATAGCTCTAGTTCATGTCTTCACACTTATGAGGGAACATGCATAAAAGAGACTTGTATCTGCGATGTGTGGAAGCTGTTTGGGTATGCTTGTACTACTAAATTGGCATTAGGAGTGATCAACTCGACGGCGGTTTAGTCGATATTAGTTTTTTGAACCCATCAACATGTGATGACTCCTAAGCTCAAACAGAAACATGGTAACCAGTTGGTTTCATGGAGTTAATCGTTAATTATATGTCCAAATTGTGCACCTGCTCACAGACTGTCCAAATTGACCCATTCTTAGATGGGTCCCATGCCATCTTAAGGGCTTTCAACCTAGAAAACAAGAGGATCTGAACATTCACACTTTTTCATCATATTGAAAACCAAAGAGCTTGGGCTGCTGAAAAGTTGTGGAACAAGCAAGAAAAACACAAAATCAACCTCGACAATAGGCGTTGCAACACCTGACATGCCTAATAATGATGGGACAGCTCCACGTAATTGTAATTATGTTACTGGTTCAGGGTTCAACATGTGACATGCGCTAGACAATTATATGAGGTTTATCATGTTTGGAGCGGTTAATTTGAGGCATAATGGATGAAGCATCGGATTCTGGAGCTGAGTTGTAAGAAGGTCCACTGATGACCACATAGAATAGCATGTTCGGCATGGTGACTACGTTGAAGCTCTCGTAATTTATTGCTTGCAAAAGAGCAAGGTGAAGAAGATCAGTGGACAACTAACATTACCAATAAATGATGTTAACGAAAGAACTTGACCGACTAAAACCCAAAGCAACAAAAAAATATTAAGGAAAAACCAAAAAAACAAATATCGCGGAACAAATATTGCCCCGCGATCTGTGTAAGGCCATCCACTGGCTATAGTGGAGTTACTTTTGTATGACTCTCAAAACCCTAGAATATGAGCGTAGGGCTCCAATACCATGTGAGCTTTACTGATTATGAACTGATAAGCCTAATAAAATGAAACCCTACACAACAGCCTAGACCTAAGCATAAGATTAAACTACCCCTATTGCTAAACAACGAGAACACAGCTCCTGCTTTGTGCAACTGAGCGTGCAGGGCATGTTTACCATGGGTCAGTGGCCAGTACAGGAATTGAGAACAGCTATGGTCTCAGAACAAGATCACACAAGAAAGGTAGTTTTCAAATAAAGAAGCAAAAGAACAGTTAAGCTCCTACAAAAGAAGAATCTCTCTCAAGCAGACTGTGATTCTTCTAAAGTTGGTATAGTAGTTCTCCTTAGTAAAGAAACATGATTGGTGAATATGCATAGGAAGAAATTAATAAAAGAGCGGAGGAGGTGTAAAGGGGGAGCCACCTATTCTCATATATGCCATATTTTAGCTCAAACACGAGCTCAAAGATCACATCTTCGTATCAATATCAGAAACTGTAACCGATGATACGGATGACATGCAGCTACAAATGGAACCATGGACACACGTAGCAGGCACTAACATAAAAGAAGACTAAATATTCAAAAAGACACTCACATAGCTCCTCCTCCTGCTGGACCGACTGCTTTAAATAGCGACATTGCAGTCATGGCAATGCCATTAGCAGCACCCCTCTGGTTTTGATCCTGTCAATGTATCAGATCGGTTCAAAGAGAGGCATGTGACAAGCGACAGCTTTATGGTTACCACAAACAGAAAAACTTTAAAAGGAAATAAATGGAAAAACCCAAAAGAGAAAAACAATCACCACAGCATTATTCTGCAGTAGGAACAATCCAGTAACAATGGACACCTGATGACATGAGAATTGCAAGAGAGATATTAGATCCAGTGACAGACAAGAAGACCAAATTTCTGAACAAATTCTTCTAAATCTCAGTTTTGGTAGGAAGATCATATGTAATGGTTTTGAGAACGTTTTGCAACTTGCATATACATGTAGTCCTTGATTCATCTTTACCAATTTCACGTATTTTCACTTACAAATGTAGCGACTATTAAAAAAGAATTCTGGATCAGTACGACTTAATGCAGCGCATGTTTTAAAATGCATGAATTCTAGCTTTTCCATTCTCACCACCATCTTCCAAACAGTTAGATGTCTCAGTCTGGGGCTTAGTTGCACAAAGCGGGGGCGGGAGCGGGAACGGGGGCGGGGGAGCGTAAGCACCAAGAAGAATTTGAGGTTGGGAGCGGCTTGAATAAATAAATGCGTAAAGAGTATTATCATTTGTTTAGTATAGTTTACATAGCCAGCAACAACAGACAAGGAGGCTTTAAGGACTTGAAGGAAGAGAGAAACAAGAAATTGAGTTGAAAAGGGCTTGATTTTCAGGTACTCTCTCACTTGTTCCATGCATCTCTATCCAGCTAACGGGATCGAGTTCCCATATTAGCGTGGGACGAGATCCCATGGAGCTCCTAACTTGGGATCGCAAAAGCGAGTTTCCGAGAGAGAAACGTCACCATATTAGGAGTTTCCTGCAACTAAGGTCTGGGGCATCTTTTTATCGCTATTTCACGAGTTCTTCCCAAGTCAAAACTGCAACCTTCCACCCGTTTAAGTTGTGCAAAAGCAGATAAACTCACATAGCTCTGAAGGAGTCTAATGGCATCCACCCTATGTAACAAATGCCAAAGATCAGGTGTGAAATTTCTCTACCATCTCAACACACAGCGATAGAACGGACCAGGAGTAAACATGGCCCGAGCTTACCCTAATTTTCACGAACAAACAATGCACGTTGACGTGGACTTATATGCCATACGAGACCCATAGATCAACTATTTCTTTTCCTCATGTCGCTTGTGCGCTCCAACTTGCAGATATCTTTACAAAACCTATGGAAGCTGATCAACGTCTGAGTCTTATGTTCAATTGATGCTTCGTTCTCTCCACCATATCAGTTTGAGGGCAAGTGTCAAAAGAATGTACCAAATGCTGAATTGATTAGATACTGTAGAGGATAAGCTATCTGTTATATTATTTGTAGATAGCAGAAGACTGGTTAGGCGTTATCAACGTGTATTCTTTAAAAATATTCTAGAGATTGCAATCCTTACATAATATTCTAGATATCGTAATCTGTAGTAGCTGAATCTCTAGAGATTCTAAAGATCCCCTAATCGTGCATATTCTGCATACATAGATAGAGAAACAGCCCAGGAAAAGGGCAGGCAGTTTCAGCCTATTATTTCACTGTTTCTTCCTTTGGTCAGGTTGTTCATTTTATCACTAGGGCGAACGACTGAGGAGGCTCTAAGGAGCCAAGGCCCCCATCAACTTTTGAATTTCTACTTGCTAAGCCTTGATTCACCATGCCACTAAATATAATATTGCCGTTACTAGTAATGGGCCCCCCTCGATCTCTGGGTTTTGTTCTTTGTAAAATATGCCACAGTTTTACATTAGTTGGAGCGGCCCACTAAACACTGTTTGAAGCTTCAGGCGTTTATCCAAAACTAGTAATAAAAAGTGAAAAGGAGAGCTTTTAAATTTTCTCTCATCTACATGCAACCACTGAGACATCAAGTATTTTGCACATGTAAATGATCACAGGAAAACAAACAAAACTCCTTCAAGTTCAAACTTCAGTTCCCCAAGTCTTTGTTGAGAAGCAAAAAAGACACCCAACCAAAGGGAACACCAGCTGTTTATTACTTCTTTCAAGCAGAGATTGGAAATAACCCCAAAAACTGGGCAGAGATGCTATTGACACTTAGAGAGCGGTATAACCACTAATTCGGTAAGTAAAATTGGGGAACCCTAAGAAGCTATTCAGGTGAACTACTTAGTGTTGCAGGGTACTTTCTCTAGTCTGTGAGAACTCTATTATTAAGTTACAATGTGATATTCAGATGTCCTTAGGCTTCAAGGTAAAATGTCTGAGATGAGAGAGGATAGAAATTTAGAAAGGGCTGTTGTATAACTTATAGGAACACTCACAGCGACAGCAAAAAGAGCATCGCGTACCAATATATTGTTTCTAATGGAATGCGCAGTGTGAAAAAGAAATAGTCTTGAGTACCTTATCGTACGGAAGGAACCTAATGATATATCAAGCAGGAGAACCAGAAGAAACACCATATGCACACAGTAAAAACAACGTCAAAGTTGAAGAAGCAGAAATAGCTGTGGCTCTGTCAGAAAATTTTCGAGCAAAGAGGTCATCAAGGTGGACCTGGAAACTGCCGCAAGCCTGCACCTCGGTGGTAGGACAGGAAGCCAACAAGTCTAAGGGAAATGGAGATCAATAAAACACTACGGACAGCACTGCCGCAGGCGTGCACCTCGGTGGTAGGAGAGGAAGCCAATAAGTCTTAGGCAAATGGAGATCAATAAAACACTATGGACAGCACCTCCATGGTCCTTAGGAGTTCGTCCATGGAGCTTCTAAGAAATGACTTCTCATATGCCTAGGCTTTCAACAAAATCATGTTGAAATCATCCGTCGTATCCTCATAACCTTAGAGAACAACATGCCAAGAGAAAACCAAGCCCAAACTCAAAATGAATGGAGCCACCACTAGGGCTCAAATATATATCTAGAAACTCAAAACAGGAAGCACTATGTGCAGCAAAACATGATGAATATGAGAATTAAAAAATATCCCAAGCTTAGGTCCCAGAACCAAAACTGCAGTTTAGACATGTCGAAAACTACCCAGAAAGGCCCTTTATAGACTACCAATAACCAACCGAACCAAAGGGCAGCAGAAGAGATGGCCAAAAGTGCAGCACTTGGCAAAATCAGCTCCAACATACAAACCCCCACTAAAACACCTTCTATCGAGGGCCAAAAAGTCTCAGAGAATAATTACCCAGCAACAATATATCCAAACAAGTCCACAAAGGCTTCCAGACATATACCAAAGAAAACCTACCGAAAAATAGCCTTCAGGGACCAAGAACATGCTGCAGCAGAATCTAAATAATATATAGCAAAGTTGGGACTAACTAGTACATAACAGAGCAAGTGGGTTTTCAGCTTGCCCCAGGTGTTCTTAATTAGAAAGTCAGGACTATTGTTTAATATTCTTATCCTTTGTCTGGCAACTTTTTAATGCCATCCCACCCTTAAGTAGAGAGAATCAGTAGCCAAATGGAGCAGCAAAAAAGTGGGATTCAGGCCAGTTGAAGATGAGAACAGTAAACAGAAGTTTTCTGAACAGATCAAATGCGTTAGTTTAATACCTACATGGCTAACGCAAAAACGATATTTTTCAATATCTTCATTCAATACATAGGGGGCATACATTATCAAGCTTCATAGTTACAAAAGAATAATATTGGTAACTATAAAAAAAAACAATTTGCTTTCTTTTGAAATATACGAATCTTGATAACATATAGCCCCGTGTATTAAGCAAAAATTATTGTTACTTTGACATAATAAAAGAAGTTACATGACAATAAATTATTTGTTTTATATGCTTTCCTTGAATGTGTAAAAACATTTTTTTGTCCATTGTCAATAAGGATGTTGGATCAATGATGCATAAGGTGGGAGAGAGAGACGAGGATGTCGCCATAGGATAAAAGCAATTTGACTGAAGTTGAGGTCTGCTTCTGGGGTGTTGTTTGAACGTAATATTCCTCTCAAGCTGAAGGGAAAATTTTATAAGATGGCAGTGAGGCCAGCCCGTTGTATAGTTCAGAGTGTTGGGAAACAAAGAAACACCATACATATAAGATAAGTGTAACCAAGGTGAGTGCTTAGGTGGACATGCAGCCACACAGGGAGGATAGGATGAAAAACATCCGCAACAAAGTACCGGTGGTGCCAATTAGGAAAAGATGAGGCAACATAAATTGAGATGGTTTGGTCATATACAACATAGGTCATTAGATGCCCCTGTGAGAACAAGTGGTTTGCGTTAAGTTGATGGGCTAAGACGAGGCAGACTGAGGATAATATTGGGAAAGGTAGTGAGAGAAGTCTTGATTGTTGCGGATTTATAAGAGAACATGTGCTTTGATGGAGGAATGGAAGAAAAGGATTCATGTAGCTGACGACAACTAGTTTAGACGAAGGCTTACATGATGATTATGAACGGCTAAGCATGCTTGCCCTTCTCAAATTTTTTACATTTAGGATCTATAAGACTGCTTTCGAGTGGAGAGGCTAAAGTATCTCCCTTGTTGTGCCCATATCTTTATATCGGTGTTCATACTTGGCGAATCATCACCATGAAAATCCAGTGTTACTTGGCTTGTCAGCCAAAGACAACAGAGTTGGGGAATACATTTTCTTTTGCTTTCATGTAGCTCTCAACATGTATCATATATGCCGCCTATAGAATTGTGACGTATCCAGACAAAACAGATCATAGAAGATACCCACATATAGCTAGTTCACAGACTGAGATCGTATCCTCTAACATGACCAACTAAACACCCACTCAGGAATGACCACGCTTCAGCACTAGTAGAATCAAAGATCTCTAGATCTGTCACGGTAACAAAGCGTGTTGACTGTATATACTTTATCTGCTAGCAACTGACAATTTGTGTTTGGGCATTCATGGTTTTGTTACCAAAGCATGAAGTCTCAACCGTACAACCACCCTGAGAAAGCACGTGCTTCATTCACTCTTGCAGGGAAATCTGGCTGTACATGCAGGGGCACTTTGATGATACAACATGTTAGGAGTTCAATCAAGTTATCTGTTTAGGTATTCTATTCCATTATCTAAACATAAGGGATATTTTGGTACCTCTATCACTCTATGATTTTACGCTGTTAAAGCAATTTTGTGTCCCCTACATATATTTCTACAGGAAACACAATACTGATTGCAAGTACCAAAAATATGTCTTTCCTATTGAATTGCTGTCACTTGATTTACTCAGAGTTGACCGCTCCACTTTACCTCTCCCTCCTATAAGCTTGCTCAACAGTTTGAGCTTTTAGTGTAGTTGGAGAATCAAAGTAAAGTGTATCCGTTCATATATGATGAAGGAAAGAGAGATCTTTGTATCCAGCAAATAGCATCCAAAAGATCATCTGTCTCAAATGGCCGTGCAAAAAGTCCATGTGGATACTATTTATGAACCACCTAAGTAAAGGCTAGATAACTTTCATTAGAAATATATGTTCCACACTTCCACTTGTATAGAAGTCTTATACACCACAAATTTGGATGGCACAAGTGTATTGAGTGACATAGATGTATTTATAAATTTATAGACGCACTTACAGAGAAAGAATTCTTCAAGACAGATGCACAATTTAACACTAGTGTGAGGCTGAACCCAGTTAGCATGGCTATATAAGGATAACTTGTCAGAAGTGGTATCGTCAAAACCTGCATACAAGGCAGTTATACTGCATTAATGGGTACTGGATGCAAAGTGCAACAAATAAATTGAGTGTTAACAGGATCAGTACTTACTCCTGATATACGAGCTATCACGATAGGACCCACGATCTTTTCTACGAACGGATACAAGAAAAGTTGAAAGACTAAAAGGCCAAAACCTGTAAATCAACTAAGCAATCAGCAAACCAAAGGTCTTGCAAACATAGGAATGCATGAATTTAAAAATCATAAGAGAACAAACAGGAGAAGGACAATAAAGGAAGTATTTGTCCTAATAGAAATCAGTTTGACTTCTAGATAAGAATAAGGACACAGGTATGGGACAAGACGGACACACTTAACACAACAAAATCATAAGAAGGAGATGCATGCAGTAAATACATATTAAATGGCGTTAACTGAAGTTCCCAATTGCGAACCTCAATAATATACCAACAACAACTAACAAAGATATAAATTGGATTGACATGTATGTTTGTACTTATATAGGTCGAGTTCCATGCCATAACATCATCGTACAAATAACGTGTGTACAAGTACAAGAAGTCGAGAAGGAAGCTTGAAAAAAAAAAAGTTCTCCATTAAAGCCCAACACTAACCTATTCCCGCTTCGCCCACTGGTGACTTCTTGTCAACGGGAGACCCTTTCATTATCGAGAAAGGCCAAATTGGTGCCTTGTATAGTTATACCCGCCCTTCTGCTGCCTTTGCCGACCAGAGCTCCAAGTCTCAGCGGTCGTGGCACTGGTCGCCGTGGCCAGGAAGGTAGGCACATTTCTTCCACTTCTTCTGCCCTCCCCTCCTAGCAACAAATTCTTTCCCCCTCTTAAGCCAAAATGGCCATCCTCCTCCTCCCCTTAAATCACAAACCCATTGAAGGTCTACTGTTACTGGGAACCATGCGTGCACGATCTGGTGATACTGACCTGTCCTCCCATCAGCCGTTGCAGATGGTCGAAGGGTGGCTGCATGTGGCCCCCTTCAAATACAACCGGGATTTGACTACTGGAAGCACCTTGGTTGGATTTGTTCTTCAAGCGAAACCACCGCATCATATTATCGCACATTTTGTTCTCCAGTATTGGATACATTGGGCCTGTACAGAATTTTGTGCTGGTCCAGGTATCTTCTTAGTCATTTTGACAATTATGGAAGACAGAACTAAGATTTTGGAATAGGGGGCTGGTCCTTCAGCAGCAAACCCCTCATTCCCAAACCATGGCTACCTGCTTTATCCATAAATCTCAACTTTATTGAATATGTACCTATCTGTATTCGGTTTCCAAAACTCAATGAAGACTTTTGGGGTCCCGGGAACTTTGCTCCCATCTTTAGAATCACTGGAACTCCTCTCTCACTGATAAACTCTATGGACAGCTCGATTGTCTAATGCCTTGGTATGGACGGAAGTCAAAATTGGGGATCCACTCACTGACACTTTAAAGTCATGCTTGGTGAAGGTGAAAGTGTGAAACTATTATCAAACAGGAGATCGATTATCAATGGCGCCCTCGATGCTCGCATTCCTCTAAGCTTGGCATGGTTCCTCATCTTGTGGCCTTGTCCCGAGGGCTCCAAAGACTCTGCCACCACCTTGTGCCCCTGCTACTGCCTCTATCCCTGCTAATACATCTGCAGGCCCTTCAAATGACTTGGCAACCTCGTCTGCTGCCTCTGTTGAAGTGACAGCTCATGTTGCACAGCACATGCTGGAGGTTTGCAACTCATTAGGCTGTGGTATTACACGCCAGGCTGTTGGGTGGTAATGCCTACATCCCAATGCAAGCCTTTGCGCTGGGCAGCCACACACTAGTCTGTGACAGACTGACAGGCCCCCATTAAGTCCCTGTGTCTGCTTCTAATAGGTTCGCAGCCCCTGCTTAGTCTGAACCCGAGGAAAGCTCTGGCAATACCCTTACTAAACCATCTTCAGAGACTGGTAAATTCTGGCCTCCTCTCCCTTCTCTCTCTGGCGCTGGCCGCGTTGGCTTTCCAAATGCGAGCGCTTCATCGTGGCAATTCTTTAGACAGTCATGGCAAGCCTCCTTGTGCATGATTAATAAATGTCCAGTTTTTAGCAATTTGGCTCGGAAAGTTCTGGTCGGTGGTGGTAAAGTTAAGTGAGGCTCATAAAATATCAGAGTCTATAACCACGGCTCCAAGCAATCCAGAGTAAACTTTTGGAAAAAACTCACCGACTTAAGCATTTTTCCATACTTGAAACTAGAGTACAAAAGAGAAACCTTGACGTAGCCAATAGACTGTTTTTAAACCTCCCTTGGGTAGATAATATGATCGTCCGAAATTGTCGGATGTCTTTTGGGATACTTTGACCTTATCTTTCTTGAAGCTTCTGCTAACCTAGTTCATTGTTCCGTTGCACATTTGGCCTCCAGTGTGGGATTTTATGCTATGTTCATTTATAGTTTTGACCTTGACTTCCCAACTCAGTCGCATCATAACATGCCCTTAATTTGTGTTAGGCGATTTCAACTATGTCCTAGGCTGCTCAGAAAAAGTTGAAGGGAAACCCATCCACCACAGCAACATTCAGAAGTTCACCATTGTGTCTTGGATGCGGGGCTTTTTGACCTCCTAGGGCTATGCATGCACCTCATGTTGCCTAATAGGCAATCTGGTGCAGCCCGCATTTGGTCAAAGCTGGATCGACTTCTTGTCGATGATCTTCGGGGTCGTACTGCCCCCAGTGCTGAATCAATTTTTCTTAACTCATGGCATGTCCAATCACCCTGGCACTGTCGTGTCGTTGGCAAAGCAGCCTTCGCCATCCCCCAGTCCTTTTCAAGTTTTATATGATGGGTTGGTCACCCTAAATTTTACGTGGTTTGTGGCCAAATAGTGGGCAACTCCAGCGGATGGAAACCCCATATAATCCTTGGTCCAAAAACTCAAGTGCCTGAAAGCTCTCCCCCATTCTTGGAGCCATGATACTTTTGGCTCTTCCATAGCTCGTACTGATGAGCTTATAAGCAAGCTTGCCATGATCCAACTCAACTTGTCAACAGCCCGTTTGATGCAAACCTCTATCACTTAGAGCCGAAATCTTGCAAGATCTATTCCAAGCCCTTTCTTCCAAAGAGCTGGAGCTTAGGCAACAGTTCCGTAATCGCTAGCTCGCACTAGGGCATGGAAACAGTTCTTATTGTTTTAACCCGTTATCCACTAGACAGTCACAGAACCAAATCGTCAATTCATGATCGCTATGGTAGCTTGTTGGAAGATGATAATCTTACCAAAAATGAGGCATTGAGATATACAACTAATTTGTTTACTTCCAGCTCTCTTGATTACTCATTACTTCATGCCAGGTTGACTTAACTGATGATGAAAAAAGGCAGCTAATGGTGGAAATATCTCCTGATGAGATTAAATCTACTTTCATGTCCTTAGAAAGAGACAAGGCCCAGGACACGATGGGGCACAACAAAATTTTTCAAGTGGCTTGTGAGGGTTGTGGGCACCAATGTAATTAAAGCTGTCCAAAATTTCTTTTGGTCTAAGGTGTCCCTTAGGGCAGGTCGACGTTTCGTTTGTAAGTTCGACCCCAAAGCAGACAGCCCTTCTAGTTTTGCACAATACCGGCTCATCTCAGTTTGCAGTATTATATACAGAGCAATTACCAAGCTCCTTTTAGTTCGGTTTCAGCAAGATATTCTGAGACTTATTAGCGACAACCAATTCGCCTTTCTCAAAAGACCTGCTGATACATGAGAACATCCTGCTACGCCACGAGCTAGTTCATAGCTACCACCTGGACAGAGGTCCCCCTCAGACAGCTGTCGAAGTCGAACTTAAAATAGCTTTGAATTGGGAATTGGACCCACTGTCTCCGTACCATTTTATTTTGGTACTTCAGAAGCTTTCAGATCGGCCAAAGCCGACTTTTCAAACCATGCGGTTAGACTAGATGGATGAAAAGTATATGCCAGCGTCCACAATAAATATTGAAATTTTGTTGATCAATAGGTTGGTTATTTCAACAGTTACAGTTATTGCTATTTCCATACGCCCCATTACACTGCATAACAGTTCAAGGCCTTCTAGATTTCTATCTAACAACTACAGCAACATAATAGAAGTTGACTAAGAAAGACCCTAAAATTCCTTACGAAATCACAAAAAGAAATTACCTAAAAACAATTGCTTCATATAACAAAGAGTCACATATTTCGATCGTCAATCACTTTACCATTAGAATCTCAAGCGGCAGCATGTTAACTTATGTTGTTTTCAACAAGATGGCAGCTAGATAAACTTCAACAATTTGCATTTTTCCAGGAGAAGAAGAGGCAGTACCTAAACATAATCCTAACTACCAAAAATCTTTAATGACCAAGCTGTAGTAGTTGACACTGTAAGTAATGGTAGGGTACAGTGTCTCTGACAAAAGGGCTTTTTCCCCAAATAAGTTGTATCCTCGCTCAGATCAATAAATTTAGCTGAGATTACAGTTAGAGCTACTAGTAGAAATCGTACTATAAAAAAAGCACAGAGAACAATTCAATTAAAGAACATATTCATAAATATTTGAGACTCTGATGCTAAGTTCAGTTCTTTCAATCATGACAGATCTTATATCTCGAGTAACACCGTTTACAATAATACCTGAAATTGCAAGAACTTCGCCAACGTTCTCAGTTGTATAACTCAAGCCCCCAAACTTTCTAGGGCTGACAGCCCATAATGAGAATATCTAAAATAAACACGAGACATTAAAGAAAAATAAATAAAACAAAACAATAAAGTACATTGAGTGAATGCAAGCACGACTATTATGTAAATAGAACCAATATCAGCTCCATGAGTATAATAATAGCCCTAACTATCAATCAGATGTGCGCCCAACGTGCTCGTACCTGTTAACTGGTTCTTTCTTTCTTAAGTCACAGTCTTTTCAATAAGCAGATGGACTTGATATATATCTCATGACCTTGTAAGTTTCATGATGCTATAGACTATGTACGTTCATCAACATGCTCGTTGTTTGACTTATTAAAGGCTTGTTCATGAGTATTTGATTAGCTCATTTACTAAATTATACAGTGAAGCTTTTCATGAGCCAGTTCATGATCAAGCTTGTTTAGTTCTTTATCATTTTATTTCACGTAATAACCATAAATACATTTCTTATTCCTAGACGCAAGGAGTGTACGATTTTACTTGTATCCAAACAGCTAGCCACCTAGCCACCCAAACAAGTCATTTAAAGCGTCAAGTCAAGACAAAAAAAGAAAATTCTTTTCTTTCTTTTTTTATCCATCAGGCATAGAAGCTATCACCCACCATTCCCCATTCTCTCTCTCTCTCTCCCCCCCCCCCTCTCCCCCTCTCCCACACACACGCATCCAGTCTTCACCTCATCTCTCTATACCCTTGTTTGAGACCTATGAAATTCTGAAAGCCTGAATGGATTTGTGACTCATATTTGGGTGATATGAAAGAGCTGGCTAAGCGAGCCGAGATCAAAAGGAACACGAAGTTAAAGCTCTAAACAAGCCAAATATCAGCCGTATCAATATCCCTGAACAAGATAATTGGACTCGTCATGAACACAAACCAAGCCTGAGAGCACCTCGAATTGGACCGAGCCGAGTCGCAGAACACCCTGACAAGCCAAGTACTCTCTCTCCCCCTCTATCCCCCCCCTCTCTCTCTCTCTCTCTCACACACACACACACACACACATCCAGTCCTCACCTCATCTCTCTCTAAATATATGTGTATACCCTCGTCTGAGACCTTCGAAATTCTGAAAGCCTGAATCCGATTTGTGACTCATTGGGTGATATTTGGAGAGCTGGCTAAGTGAGCCGAGATCACAACGAACACGAAGTTAAAGCTCTAAACGAGCCAAACATGAGCCGTATCAATTTTCCTGAACAAGATAATTGGACTCATCATGAACACGAACCGTGCCTGAAAGCACCTCGAATTGGAATGAGAGAGTGGCAGAACGCCCTGACGAGCCAAGTACTCGGCTAATTTACGGCCCTTCATGGTATCAAAAGAAAAAATTATTTCCTTAAAGCACTCAATCTAGGTAGCGCACTTTAGCAATAAAATGTCTCCAGAATGTAGCGGTCATAGGTAAGAAAGGCAAATAGCCTAATGCATAAGAGCAAAGAAAAACCAAGTAAATCTGCTACAACTATCTGTTCTTTGTGAAATATCAGGAAGGAAGCTTCCGTAAAGCCCTAGTACATAGATCTGGAAATTAAATTTAGTGGGGAAGTTCATTAGGCAATTTATTTTTTAGGAACTGTGAAAGAGAGTGAGTGAGATTAAAACCTACCTCTGTATACGCCATATCATGAAGTGAGAAAACACAATAAACTAATATAGACGACATCAAGGGCCAGTTTGTGACGAGGCTTCCTATAGAGGTAGATTCTCTTTCTTCATGTTCTTTTTTATCACCTTCAGACCCGCAGGAAGCAGCCTCCAAATTGCCGTACAAGTCATCACATGACACGCTTTTTATATTGTGCGTGTGCAAAGTTTCCTGCAGTTTTCCAAAACAAATTACAAAGCTAGTTAGGTTCTGTACAATTCTCATTGTAAGCATAATAAAACTGAAAAACAGATACATCAGAATGCAGGAAAGCTCTACATTGATAAAACTGCTATCTTTTCACGTTGACAGAGTTAAATATCTGGGTCTGCTCTAGAAATTTGAAAGCACGTGCATATAAAAGATGAATTTGTCTTGTGGTAGAATCAGAAGGCTGAATAATAAGAGAAGAGATGTTACTGTTAACTTGCTATCAGAAAGTGGATAAACGAAAGGGGAAAAAAAATTTCATCACTTCAACTAGTACCTATTGGTACGAGAAAGACATATATAGATCCGTACTTCGTATCTTGAGATACTGACTACAATGCTACCAATAAATGTAGCAATATGCATGTCTTTCTCCGATGGGTGTTGCCTTCATCACGTGTACAGGATAGTAAAGGGAACACGAGAGGAGGGATGACCTTGCTCTATCTGCCCACCAAATTTATCCATTCAATTCTGTCGGCCCAGAAGGAAAGGAAGAGAATGGACCATTTTTCAGCTTCTAACCTTTTCTTGCAAATATTATCGACGTTCACTAACAAGTGGCAGATTAAACTCACAAAACTCCCCTTTCTTTCTTCCTAGGAAGCCATCTTACTTCAGTCAAGTACACGTTCACCATTTCTCCTAACTACCCCTCCTAACTTTCCCTCGGTTCTACTTTTCTGTTCTTCAATTATCCGCAATAGTTCTATAGACACACCAAGAGAAAAAAAAAAAGACAAAGGCCAATCATGAATATAAATATAACAAACTGCAATGTTTCTTCCAGAAAACTGCAGTGTGGTACCATTCAGAATACACGACGTTGCTTTTGGCAAAAGTAAAGAAAATTAAGATATGAATAAGCAAAAATTATTCAGAGCTAGGCAGATTTCAAATAGCAGCAACAGCACTTACTTTGTCTTCGGCTGCTGTCAACTTCACTAACTATAACCTCAAGTTAAAAAAAGAAGTGATTGAAAGATTGACAATCACAATATCAATCGCTTCTCATTTTCCAATGCTTCGTTCTGGATCAAAGAGTTTAAAGTCTTGAATGCTTCTAATAAGTTCCACATGAATGTGTCTTTCAACCGTGCTGCAGTATGTCTATCTAAATTACCATACTAACCTTTCTTGAATATATACAGTACACTCTAATAAAGCTTAATATTTCTGCGGCATGTAAGACCGTGGTTCGTAACTCTTAAAAACCTTGGAAAGATGCCTGGGCAACAATGTGTGTGTTTTGCTAATCATATCATATAATAATTAATAAATCAAGTCATGGTTCAAAGTCAAGGTATCAGTCAAGACTTTGGTGGGTAATTGGCTCCAGTAACGGTTTAGGGCAGTACGCAAAGTAACCCAATCGGCTACTCCCATATTTTCAAAGAAAAGCCCTAAAGTTTCTAAAAACTGTGAACAAATTAACTTGATTATAAAGAGAAGTATGACATGCAACAGCAACACCACAACAAACTCAAGTCCCTCCCTCCCTCTCTCTCTGATCCAGTCAATTGGCTGAGGTGGGAGTAGGTTCGATCCAGTTAAGCGGTATCCCCACTCTGTTGGTTAGTGGGGCTTTGAAGCTTTGTGATATTCTTGCCAGCCAGGTAGGCTAGCAGGAAGTGCGAAATATATAGTTGAATGGGGTTGATCCTGTCAATTGGCCGAGGCGGGAGTAGATTCGGTCCAGTCAGGTGGTTTTCCCCAATCTGTTGGTCAATGGGGCTTTGAACTACCCTTACTAGACAGGTAGGCTTGGCTACACGTCCGATGTACAAACTGAATGGGGCAGCTCAAATGAGAAGCCGCTTGTCACTTTTTTTTGCAGCACCACTATTGTCATACCATCGCACCGCATGATTTAACCTCTGAACTACAAATTTGGATAATATAAAGATACTATTCTCTGCTGTATGCCAATGTTGGTAATTGTGCATAAATTTAAAATTTTGGATGTAATCTCCCTCTTTCTCTTCAATCATTTTTAACTTTTATTCTTTAAGTTCGCAACTGCATCAATTCGTCAGACTCATCTTTGAATGTGCTATAAATCAGGTAAAGTATATAGCAATACAGATTGGTGCATTAATGGTTGTCCTCATCAAGTATATGCACCTTGACAAAATTTAGACGCTTAATTGTATATCTTTATAGCTTTTTCAAAATTGTGTCCTAAAGTATACATCAAATACAGCTTGAGTACTTCATGTTTGAAACGTAACGAAAGTACCTCAAACTATATTTTGGACCCAAGATAGTCAGACATTAGATAAAGCAAAACCGGCATAGAAGTTTAGGGGCAACTTTGGCGTCTATGAAAAACTTCAATAAATTCCTTCTTATATTCGACCATAATTTCACCCTTTTTCCACTTATACAACCGCCAGTGCAGCACTGGCACCACCAATTACACAACCAATGCACACTATCACCGCCAACTCCACGGGCACCACTAGTCCATCATCATTGCATCATCACCGCTGCTAAGCATCAGCTCCAAAATATGTTGCTCCACACATTATTACCGCCAGTGGCGCCACCGTGTGACATACTGACCAGGCCGCCACCACCACCTCGATGGCCAACACACTACCTTACCCATTAGCGCCAGCAGCCACAGATTATTACCACAAGGAGTTTCACGTTTTGCTTGTTTATTAAAAAAAAAAAACCAAATTCTTGACAAAGATAACGAGTGACCCACTGTGCTAACTCGCGAAAACCTTTTTCCATCTTCACTCACTCTCACTAAGGCATGGCGGCAGGGGATGTTATTGATGGGGATAAAATGGCTCAGACGCGAACGGGTTTAGGTGCTAGCAACACCTGGTGGGCCATTAACAGAGTTATTATTTTAAAAACCTGATCAAACGGTCATTTAGGCGTAGATATGATGGTTGTTTATGGAGAAGGAAAGGAGAGGACATCCTAGGTGCGGCAGACGAAGCGGTCGGTGGTGACAAGCTCTCAGAGTCGGAGCTTGCACTGTGGTGGATTGCCGCTACGTGTGTGGTGGTGGCCGGTGTATGGTGGCCCCTTTGACCCATATGATAGCTATGGTCATAAAACTGATTGGTGATGGGCTAGTGGTAGTAGTGGGTTTGGCTCTGAGTGGTGATGGCTATGCGGCTGGTCATGTTGAACATGAAGATCAAAAGAAAATGGGAAAGTCAAAGAAGGACAAAAAATAAAACGAAAACCCAAAAGAACATGGAAGAAATGTACTTACAATGGTGATGTTGTCAACTAAAACCTAATATAGGGGAGCACAAAGTCATTATGAAAACCTTCGTTGCAGGATTCTTCAATCTTAGTCACGGTTCCACCCTGGAACCTCGCTACCGAATCTTGCACCTGCTCCCGCTCCCACCCAAGAACCTATTATAGTAGTGACTCCCACCACGAAACCTCACACCCACTTCCACTTCCATCAGCGGTCCGTGCAACTAAGATCAGCACTATAAGGTGGTCGAGTGTATTTTTAAATCAAAACCTCGAGAGGTAAAAGTGTTTTACCCAAACAAAAAGCAAGCAAAATATTCAATAGAGGCTAAAAAGGGCTGTTTACGGATCAACAGTTTTGCCCCTCAAACTTTTAACATCTGTTACGCTTCACCTAACGGCGTACTAAGATGGGTCAAAGAAACAGCTGAGGTACTAATTTGGTACGTTCAAAACATGAGGTACTCAAGCCGGATATCATGTATACATTAGGGCACAGTTTTGGGATTAGCCCAATGCTCAATCTAGGTAATATTGGTGAAATAGGGAAGGTATCTTAAATACGAAAATTGAGATAATAAACCGGAAGAAATGACAAGGAGGCATATTAAAGAAATCTAGTACACAAATGAAGATACACACATAGGGCAACGTACCGGTAGCCAAAAAGACGCAATAGTTACAACCAGCGCAAAAACTGATATAGAGAAGCAAGGCAAGAAGTATGGAAATCTGCATCATCAGGTTTATGACATTAGAGGCCCTTGCATAATAGTAGAAAGTTCTGCTATAAGTGAAACAGGAGGCTGTAATTACCTCCCAAAAACAGAAGTAGAAGAAAATAAGGCTGGAAATTTCTCTGCAGGCTTGATTCAACAGAAAAAAGTTAGAAACCACAAACTCATTGCTGCATGAGCCAAATAAAGTAGAACACGATTCAATCACAATATTTTAAAACCCAACAAACATTTCACAATTTTAAAGCGAAGTTTATGTTAGCCCGCATGTCCAATTTGGAAGTGTGGTCAATTAGCTAGGAAGAGGAAAGGTGATGGTATGTCCCTTGCACCGCAATGCAGTAAATGAAAGTTTCTTATTGATTTTCAGTGGCGAAGATGTCATGTAAGACACTCATACAGTAACTATTCTTACTACAACAATTTTTTGGACTAAGAAACACACATCCTAAAAATTTCCATGTGAAGCTGGTTTTTAAGATTTACAAACACATCGTTTTTCCATGTATACTGTAATTTAGACGACTCTTGTTTTCCGACTTTTTGCTATTTACAACCATGCGACTAGCCAAATTGCTTGAAGGCTATAGGCTTGTTCTTGTAAATTTAGTCCCTAAGAAGAGAGTTATACCAGAAATATAAGCGTAGGATAAAAAATCTCTTCAATGGATATTAACGTTTTGTCAAGGGCGCCGCAAATATCACCACGGCCAGATCCTACTTTATTTAAGATCACTCCACAAGAGGAAAGTGCACTGCAGCACATATTATGCATGTAGCGATCTCCATTGTACTCTACAGAAACTCATGATACCGGAGATATCATGAAATGTAAGACCATCGAATACATGCCAAACCGTTAAAGATGTTCCTACCAGCCTAGATGTTTAAGAGAGTCCAAAACTACTACAACGCTTATTTCATGAACTACAAGATGTGGGTGGCAAGTTGCAAAATGTAGCAACTTATGTTTATCCATGGAAAGGAGTGTTAGTATCACTGGTGTTAGTTTCTATGAACTTGATGAACATCTTTACTTGCACCAAAAAGTTTACCCTCATTTGACAGAAATTTAACACCACTAACCAAGACTCACCGTCAGGCTTATACAAAAACCGTACATTCTCAGCATCCCTAAGCAACAATGCACCAATGCACCTGCAACTACCTTGAATAAAAAAACTGCGAGTTGATCAACTGTCTTGACAAAGGAGTACTAGCCAAAGCAGTACACAAATGTGCGTCAACCAGAATGCGCTTAGCGCTATCATGTTACAATCAGTTCTGACTGCTTTTAATGATTGCCTCTTGTTATGAAAATAACCTCCTGGCCTAGCAAGATGCATCTTCAACTCCTATAACAAGGATTTAAACCCAGTCAACCCGCAAACTCAAACTCTGCCTTACTACTAGACCTTGCAATATTCTCTAAGTTGCCGCCCACTAGAGTAAGATATGCGTCTGTCTCAAGGAGGAAAAAAAAAAACCTTTTCAGGGTACTCTTCAAGAAGAGTTTGACTGACAAATTCCACGCGAGATCCTATGAAGCAAGCATAAACGGACTTACCACTCCTACAGCAAAAGCAATGTAGAACACGCATGAGACAGAAAATCAACTGTCCGAGTGACCTCTGGTATCTTCCTTTATAGCTTGTACACCATCACAGTCTTCTCCAAGTCCCAGAATTTGTTCTATTGCGTATCATAATGGCGACAAACACTCATATTTGTTTCATTAAGGAGATTGAGGGTATACTTCCGCTCCAAACTGAAGTACCTCTCCTTGAGAATGCTACTTCAGTCCCCAGAGTACTCCAAACTCTCCCAGAATCATTTGTTTCAAACCCCCTTGCTAAGTAGGCTTCGAGCTCAGTAATTTCCATTATCGCAATGAATCAACGTAACACCATAAAAGCAAGTACTTTCCGTTGAGGAGAGTGCCTGATGTACACATGGCCATATCTCGTCTTAGCTTGGTAGGCTCTCTCAAACTAAAGCCAAAGAGATTGCCGCAATGTCTACATAATATTTCAGCTGGCAAAGACTCACTCTTAAACTTGTTGCAGGTAGTCGTAAGGCGTAAGACACTCTTTATATTTAGTTAAATAACTTGTCAATTTCAGTTTCGCAGCCAAGCAGTAAGACTCAAAAGGAGCTCATTATACCAAGTGTGGCATATGTTTTTTGCTGGACAATTCCATGTTCGAGATGAATATTTCTGAGAAAGGGTATTCTTGGATACTCTAACAGATTGGGTTATTTTTGGCATATTAAGGACTATTGGTTATTTGTAGTGTTATTTAATTAGGAATACATTTGTTATTCAAACTTTATGTAGTCTTTCAACTTTCCAATTGAAGTAGGGAATTTCCACCTTTGCCTATTATTTGCAAGCCCAACAAACAATGTAACATCTGGAGAAAGTGGCTGTCTCTGCAGTGTAATAAGAGTGCAAGAAGATCTGATTCGAGAGAGAATGGTTCGAATTCAACAGTTCGTGGTTTCCGGCATGCATAGCACCGACGTATTGTTTGGGTTAATTAGCTTGTTTATTTATTATTTTGTTAGGAAGAATTTGCTGTTATCGAAGTGATACAAGGTTTACGTAAAAATAAACATGGGTTTATGGGGGGGGGGGACTTTAGAAAAAATTATGGAATATTCTAGATAAGTTTGTGGGTACTTTCTTTAAGAGTGGGAGGGTATTTTATTCTTCTGCTTTGGATCGAGGTGGGTTTTCTCATCTAATGCAATTCATTACTTTAGGAACAAGTTCACTAATTAACCAAATTACATTGACAACAGAAATTGTTATTTGAAGTTTCTGATTTAAGCTTTCTAAGATGTATAGAATTATAATCCTGAAATCCTCAGAAATCAGATCACTTTATTGACTAATTCTGTTGTGTTGGTAGAGGAATGGGTGTGGCAAGAATTGGTGGTCCGCCTTACTTTTGTTTGGTAGACAAAAAATTGAGAGAGAGAGAGAGAGAAGCAGGTAACTTGCTCAATTATTGAGAGTTGAAAAATAGTAAACCACTACATTTCAATTCTAGATGGAGGAAAGAAGTATTCATATGTTAGACCACTCAAGTTGAAGCCTCCTCTTTGTTTTTTATATGCATCCTTTTTTTTTTCTTTTGCTTTCTTCCTTTATTGGCTTTTGTTTTTTTCCTCATACTTTTTCAGCTCAACTACGACATTGTTCTACTGATTGGTTTCAGTTCTCTTTTACAAAAAAAACTTCTTCCTCGCATTTCTTGGAAAAACAATACCAAAGCAAAATTACCTGGGCGAGGAAGCCTCCCAAGGCTGGACCAATGATCAATCCTATGCCCCATGATGTACTTACCTGAAATGTAAAATGAACATTACTATTTTCTCTGACAAATGTAAAAGAGTTCAAGAATTTATAAAACAGAGACCGTTAACACTTACAGTTGACAATCCCAAGGCTTGATAATTTTCAGAGAAAACTTCCGATGCATACGCCTGATGATGGGGAAAATTCATATAAACCCAGAAAAAATGAACTTTGATTAATCAATGTATCGTATCTCATTATGAAAGTTATCCTTCAGGTACAAACAAGTGAACTGACATGACATCAGAAACAATACCTTTATTGGTCCAAGTAAACCATTCAAACTACCGAGAAGAAACCTCGTGCAGATAGCCATCCAAAAGTTTGTACTAAGACCGAAGAGAGTATTGAATATAACCCTGAAAAAGAAAGATAATCAAAGATTAGCCTCCATTGCATAGTTTCGGATATAGAAATTTAGCGTAGAGTAAGACGAACACTGCAGAAGTTCCTATGATAATAACTGGTTTTCGACCATATCGATCAGCCACCAGCCCCCAAAAGAAAGATGTCAGAGCCCTTCCAAGCATAAATGACGACCCTTCATGAAATTAAGGAACTTGTGAGGACTTCTTCCAGTAAAGGGAGAATGTGATACTATACTAACAAATGTCATTAACTGGAGAACATAAAGAGGAGTTAGCTTACCAACGTAACCTGCATAATAACCAATATCCTCTTCTCTCTTCGCAATGTGAAAATCCCTTATCTGGCACAAAAATCAACATTAAGATGCCTACCCAAAAGAACTTGGATTGCATTTCAAATTAATTTAGTGGCCATATTACTTTTCTAAGGAGAAACTAAAAGAATTCTGCTGGCAAAAGCAAATTGTTTAAAAACTTCTGACTATCGTGCTTGATTTGCACAGCTCCATTTGACTCCTCCAGAATAAAGTGATTAATCCCTTATTTCTACGTACTTAAGATTAAATACAATTTGTAGACACGCCGAGCACTTTTGTACTGGATTTGAGGAAGTGTGTTATCTTCTCCAAATGTTTGTAGAGCTGTTACATGTATAGTTGCAAAAAGTTACTTTCCAATGCTATGGTGCAACTGGCAGTGTTAGATTTCTGTAGGTTAAACGGGGAAACCACAATTTTAAGGGTCTTTAGTATTGCTGAGAGGGATCAACCGTTAATTATAGAACCCCTAACAGGTGGCCCAAAAGTAGCATTACTTTTGAGGTGGCAGCAATTACATGGTTCGAGATATTAAGTGAAAAAACTACAGAAGTTTTTGCCAGTTAAGGTAACCGCATTTGTAGACTTAACACGATGCTACAGCACTCACAAATTCCACAATAACCTATGTTACATGGACCCTTCAAAATGCGTGACATACCCGTGTCAAACACTTGACACTTGGACATAGATATGGGATATGTGTCCGACACATCCTTTAAGATATGCCACTAAGAACATTATATTATAGTGTTTCTTTTATTTAGTTATTGCTCTAAGATGATCTCAGTTTTAAATTGAAATAATATGCGTAACTTAAAACACCATGTAAACTAAGGAACAACTAAAAACCAATAACATATAAGAATATTTTGCCGTGTCCATGTGTCTTGGGTTTTGAAAAATAGAAGAATCCGACACTTGGACACGAATCCGACCCGGACACTCGTACCGAGTCCATGTAACATAGCTTGTGGGAATGTGGAAATTTGGAAGAACCGGTTGGCTAGAAAGGAAGCAAAGAAGGCAGCAGTAAGGGAGGCTAGAGATGAGTCTAACGGAATTTAGATTAGAGGTTAGGAAATGATATCCACAACCAAGCTAAGCTCATTGGAAAGAGAACCAGAGACCTGATCACCTGAACCATATAAAGTGAATCGAGAATAGATGAAATGAAAGAGGCAGAGACGTTACTATGACAACTTGTTTAACATGGCGACGAAGAAAATTTACGAGAACTTGATGATAGCATTGAGGACATGGATTGGAGTTTTGTTCGCAAATTTAGAATATATGAGGTAAAGCCATACAGGAAGCTTTGGAAAGATGAATATAGGAAAGGGTATAAGGAGACAATGTTCTTATTAAGGACTTGGAGATGCTTGGGTGATTTAGACCTAGATTGGCTGATTAAGTATTTAACAAGATGCTATAACACAAACACACCCAAGTGCCTGTAGGAACAGCTCTTTAATACACATACATAAGAATAAAGAATATAACAAAAGTTGCCAACTCTTAAGGGGATCAAGCTTACAAGTCATATATGAAGCTTTACCACTAAGATACCACCTAATATCTGTTAAATGGAAGCTACATAATACATATTAATACGAATGAAAAGTGAGAGAGAAAAAACATCGACAATCTCAACTAGATTCATGACCCAAGAATAATGTTATTGCCCTTAAGGTTCGTACCCCAGAAAGTTAAATCAAGAAATTAGAAGCATAAGGCAACAATGTGCATGGTAAACCTCATGGGTTTGAACTAGCGTTTTTATTAAATTGAGACCATGTAATACGAAGAGAGTGGAATTAGCAAATCTGACATATATATCTCTATGTGTGTTTATGCACACGCATGCGCGTTCACGCATTACTTACCATGAAATAAAGGAACGGAAAGAGAGATGATATCGGCAACGCTGAAAGGAAAAAGAACAAAAGGACGTTAGGAATGAATATAGGGCCTCAGCAATCATCTGAAAGTTGCAGCTTATACAAGAGGCCCACATATGAACATATGCACCAAAAAACTGATATTGTGCAAATTGAAAGACAGTAACGCAAAAATCAGATGAAACCACAAACATTTATGATATATCAAACCAAAAGCACAAGTGAAAAACACTGCCAAAATAAGAATGAATTAAGGTGCATACTATTGAACACCTTAAAGGATACTCATACATAGAGCATTGCATTTACTGTTGCTATCGTACTATTTTTATGTGGACGATAGCAAGCCATAAATGCACCGAAGGCCAATAACAAGAAGTCAAATCAAGGAAACTTTTGATATATACTTCGACACGGAGATGTATTGCTTGATTTTCATTACGTAGAACATAATGTTTCAACTTTTTCCACCTTAGGCCAGACACAATCATTAGACGATGTTTGCTTAAACCAATATCTGGTAAGCAGCCTCCTAGCTTTCATGCTTCTCTACCATAATTCATCCGATGACTTACGTACTATGTTACATGGACTCTTCGGTTTGCGTGAAGTACCCGTGTCGGACACTCGACACTTGGACTCCGACACATCTCATAGGATATGCCATTATGATACTATCTTGTAGTCTTTTGTTTAACTAGTTATTGCTTTGAGAAGAGACAAATTGTCAATTAAAACCAAATGCATCATATAAAACACCTTTTTGCCTTCGAAATAACTAAAAAGCAATAACAAATATGAACATTTTGCCGTGTCCCGGTGTCTTGTGTTTTCAAAATTAGACGAATCCGACACTTGGACACGTATCCGATCCGGACACTCGTACCGAGTCCATGTAACATAGCTTACGTAATGCTGACCTCTATACTAGGGCAGAATTAGGGGGTGGCAGGCGGGAGCAATGCCCCCTCCCCCAAAACACACCCAAAAACAAGAAAAAATCAAGCATCATTCTTAAGTGATTATCCTACTGGCCATGCTTGTTTCACAAATTAAGTAATTTTTCTACATAGATACTTTTGTTTTATTGCTTTTTTATGTGAATTAAAGGTTTCCTCCCTAAGTCCAAATATAGGCAGGAAGCTAGGAAGATAATAGTCCTAGTTCACAAAATTCATTACACAAGAGCACTCTCTCCACATTCATATCTGCTAATTTCTTATATTTTTAGCTAATAGATTCTAATGAATTTAACTTAAACTTCACCAACAACAGTCTTTTTCAACCAAAAGAACATGAAGAGTTTGTTTCCTATTATGAGAAATCCTCTAAAATATATTACCTTGCAAAAGCTTAACAATTTCATGAGATATTTCTATCGTAGATAACTGTTTAAAGACAGCTTTAACAGAAAATTTTCCTTGCCCCGTGAAAGCATTGGACACATGGTTTAAAGGCTCTGTAACGGCAAGTTTTCTTACGGAGTCGGTATTGGCTGCCGACAACTCGGTCTCGATAGAGGGCGATAAGCAGTTTTAAGCTATTTATAGGCTCCAAAACAAACTGCAAAAATCATGAAGATTTCCTAAATGACAGGAAAACAAGATAGACAATTAGATGAACAATAGGTATGTCAATCTCTATTTGCTTGTCTTCATATGCTCCAGGTCTTCCACGACATGTTTTATTTTGGATCTGATGCTATTTTTTGCTACATCCAAAGAACTATTTGCTGCCTTAAGTCCTGACTTCTTTATCATGAATTACCGAGCTGTTCATGTAGGAGCCTATCGCATTCCGCTCCAATTTGTTTATACTGTATGAAGTAGGAAACGGGCTTTGTCACCAAAGCCAAACTACTATCAAATTGCTCACTTCAATTAAAACACTTACACAATGCATATGCTCCTCCTGTGTTGGCTTCGACGAAAATATTTTCTACTTAATGAAGTCAATATTGTTTGCTAAACTCTACTTCCAAAGTTACTAAGACACGTTATTTACCTGTGCAGAGCACGATAGTCCATATGGAAAGAAGTTCCTTAATAGGGAAACCCTGCTGCACTTCTTTCCGCTGATCCACTTTACAACCAGGGCAGTTCTCATAGTAATGTTTCTCCAGCAGTGTCTCTTTTAGCTCGTTCTTCGCCATTTGGAACTTTTACTCCAACCCAATACCTTACCTGCGTGAGGAAATTCGACCCACAAGCCCAACCAATTAAATGGCTATACATATGTTTGAAAGTGGTAAAAAACAAACTAAAACTAAAACTATTCATCATCGGCAGTCATGCAAATGTTTAGAAGACCCATATTACCTCAAAACCAGAACTGAGGTTAGTGGATTCAAGGACCAAAACGCTTATCTTCCCATGTGTCACTATATATACTAAAATGTGAGTGTGTGTGTGTGTGCGCGTGTTTTTTGTATGCACGTTAGATGCTGAACGTAACTGGTCCTGTTTCATGAGTTTTCATCATTGCTAACGTAAGTCGAACGTTGATAGGCAGCAGGCAACCCACATGGAAACAAAGCACAGGACAGAAAAATCACTCACGTTTCTTAGCACCTAGCACATAAATTAAAGCTCCACGGGTTGTACTGTATCTGCATCGTTCAAAAGAAGTAAAAGAAAGAAACTTGTCTACCAAATTTATTTAACTTAGAAAATGCAAAGAACCCACCACATTGGCATTAACTCATACAGGTTAAATGCTATAGATGACAAAAGTACGCAGGCACATGTGTAAACGATAACGACCTTCTCTCTTCCGTTTGCTCCATCAGCTTTTCCTCATTTTATTTACTGTGAATTTCTAAAACAGATGTAATGCATAAGAATTGAACTTTAAAAATAATCAAAATTAATAAGTCCAGTTTGACGAGATAAATTATAATAAAATCATGAATGAAGTCAATCCGTTAAGGGTTGAAAATTTTAACAGGTCGGAGGAAATAATATACTGTACACACACAGAGAGCGGATGCGTATACATACATGGCCAGGTTAGAGACACACTCGATGTGATGTGTGATGTTGTCCATCCAGACAACTTGGTATACGTCGAAGCCATCGGCGTCGGTCGGGTCCTCTGGCGCCGCCCTGACCACGCAAATCGGAGTACGGCACTGGCGGGGGCAAGGACGAGGTCCACGTTTTCAGGCTCTGGGGGACCCACCCACCCGACCCCGCCACCAAATTGGCATGTGGCTGTCACCTGTTTCGGCGTTATCGAAGCGAGCCGAGTCTGATTAGACAGAATGTCGCTGACTGACGGAACTCTCACAGATCGCGGTCCCAGCACGGTGAATGATCGAACGGCCAGCAGGTCGGGAAAGTGTGTTCAAAGCGATCACGCACGCCGACCTTTACACATCATGTCCAAGTTCAAAAGTATCTCCCACTTGTTATTTGTCTCGAGGCTATTTTAAGTGATTTGGGAAAAATCACAAAAAAGGTAAAAAGTTTTTTTCCCGTTTCTCCCCATCTTTCGCCATCGCCCTCGTCGCTAAATCCGCCTCCTTCCTCTGCTTATTTGTTGGCGTACATTTTTATAAGATTTTGTTCAATTACATACCATCGGCCTATATCTTTTCTTTACTCACGGCCTAATTATGAATCGAATTATTGGAGAGGACAATAAGCAAACAGATTTAGGGGCTGTTTGAAATCACTTACAGTTTTAGTTTTTATTTTTTATAAAAACTAATGAGTGTTTGATTACCCATTTTTTATTTTGAATTTTTTCTTTTGGGTGTTTAATTACACATTTTTTTATTTGGTTGTGGTTGCGGTGGCGGGGCGTGGCAGTGGCCGGCGGGCGATTGTGGTGGGAGGTCGTCTTAAAGCAAAAATTAAAATTGGAAACTCAAAACTCCAGAATGGGAGTTTTCAAAAACAACTATGTTTTGAAAACTGAAGGAAAAAAAATAAAAATTGTATGTCAAACGTTTTTTTTTCTCTGGTTTATAAAACTAAGAAAAAAATTAAAAATTTAAATGTTACCAAACGCTATCTTATACTCTGAAGCCGACATAATGATTGACGTGCTAGGTCGTAAGACGGGGGGGGGGGGGGGGGGATAATTATGAGAAATTCGTATTTGAGTTGATTGTGGACTTTTGGCAACACATGAACATCCGCTTCCGGTGATAGGTAGAAGAAATGTGTGGAATATAGTAGTACGATTGGCATCTTTTAATTAAAACCACATGTCTTTATGGCAATGGTTTACATGGCTATTTATTTATTATGATGAAAAGGAGGAATACAACGACCAAGGTGAAGTCAAAGGTGTGTCTGTTTTGGCATGGCTATTTCAGCAACCCTTTAAAAATTGTGCCCAAAATGTCTGTTTTGCCCATCTATTTTCTTTTGCCACTTCTCCCTCCGTACAGTATTAGTCCAATGTTTGGATATATTTTCACATTTTTCTCAAACACATTAAAATGCTCTTGGAACATGGGCTTGGAACATTGCTGTGGAGATTGAGATATGGAAGCTATGCTGGTTCAGTCAAGTACCCCCACCCAATTCAAATAAAGCTTGTTAGAGAGTTCGGTTTTTAGATATAATTAAGGTGGTTAGATTTTATTTTTTATCAATTAGAAGATGCAATTTAGCAAGCACATATTCTTTAGATCTTAAATGAGTTATCTTTCGCTTGAAACAAATCCCATGTTGAAAACTTATTTCGAATCAGCAAGAATCATTTGTTTTTCGACACCGAGGGAGTTATTAGAGGACGATTTCATGTCCGGGGGGTGGGGCAGTAGTAGAGAACGACCAATAATGGCGGTATTGAGCTTGCAGAGGACGTGGGGACCAAAGTTTAATGGGAGCTTACAGAAGGACAGGGAATAATAGGCATCATTGGGCCAAATTTTTGGAAGGGTGCAGAAAGAGCCGTGCTCGAACCAAATGGTTGATGCCACCTGCAGGTGCCCTCAAAATCAACACGGATGGATGTGTAAAGGGAAATAAAAAGGAGGGTATGGAGGTGTCATACGTTATGATAAAGGGCTATGGAAAGGAGGCTTCTTTGGCGGCCTAAATACTGATGATAGTCTTAAAGCAGAGGTCCATGGAATATTTAAGCTCTACAAGTTATCAAAGATCAGAGACTACAAGGAGCCATGGTGGAAATAGACTCAATGATGGCTCAACAACTGATTACAACCAAAGATAATGAAGCCTTTCATCTCATATCAAATATTTTGAATGACGGTCGCCTTTTGCTCGTTGCGACAAAATCAGTTATTTTACATGTTTTTAGAGAAGGCAATCATTGTGCAGATATGCTTGCTAATATAGGAACTAACCAATGTGGGGCTTTTGTTTATCTCGACCAACCCCCTGTCGAGCTACGATCGCTGCTTCTTGCAGATGTAATATGGGTGGCATACCAACTTATCTAAGTTCGTAATATTTTCCTTTTAATAAAAAATAAAAAAAAAACAAAAGAAGAGTTGAATTACTCTTGGATGCAAAAATTTATTGTTAATCTGGCAGCAGCCAGGGAGTTGTAACCGCTATTACAAGTTTTTCTCATTATTTTGTTTTTAATTCACGATATTAAATGGTTGCCATAGGAGAATAGTGCCATACGCGGTACATTTGGTATTTGTTGTCAATAACTACATAAGCGGTGGTAACTTTAAATAGATAGTACATATGAGATATTTAACGATGAACGTGAACATCAAGTAGTGAAAAGATAAATTGCATATTGGTGCTTTAACCATGGGGGGGAAATTTGTTGGAACTAAGCGATAACGTGCAAGTCAGGTTATGTGAGAAAATTTACAAAAACAAACGTAGAAAATGATCCGATCGAAAACAATTTAAAAAAAAAACTAAGAATGATATATCTCCTCAGTAAATAAGTTGCTTCAAATAACAAAATAATCATGTGGAAGCATAAATAATGAAAACCCAACAAAAACTCATTTATAACTTTCATTTCCCAGGTCTGTCCCCCTCTTCATCACCACCACACATCTATGATCTATTACAGCCATCACGAAAGCCACGTCCACCCCGACTAAATGGCTCTCTTCTGGTCATTCCTTTTCTATCCAATTAGTAAAGTGCATTGGCTTTGATCATGACATTACAATCATAAAAAGTATGGCCTGAGGATGGGGATTTCATTGATTTGCCTACTTACTATCATAGAGCAAGGGAACTCGATATCCATGCGCACCGACAGATGAATGGACGACTTACCGACTGTTGGTGTTAGGGTGTTCGAGAAGGTATCTGAAGATCAGAGTAAAGATGCGTCTTCAAGAGAAACATTATAATATCGCTTTTCTGGCTACTCTTTGAAATTCAGTGCATAAAGTAGGTGCGGCGAAATATCTCCAAAGATAAAATGAAGCCCAACTTACGCCGTATGTTAATTGAGTTCTTGCACAGTGAGATTGACTCAAGAATAACTAATGACTTTACAAGATTGGTATAGTGAAAAACTAAATTTTCGCAGCAAATTAATCTTCTAAAAGATCTTAAAAGAAAAGTACGCAGAGACCATGTGTAGTTTTTGTAAGTTTTTTTTCGCCTTTTTGCCGCAAATTGGGTCTTAGGAAGTGAAGGGCTTTTTGGTGGATGGTCAACAGTTGATGTATTTTTAGGGCTAATGGAGAGGAGAGGTCTCAGTTATGGTGGATGTTGGCGTCTGTGGCTTGAATTTATGGAATACTAACAACCATAATAATAATATAATTTGAGGGTGTACTAGTTTGTCTTACGGTAAGAGAGGGTAGAGTGTAAATATTCACTCTTAAAACTTATGAAAAGGTCAAGTAATTCATATAGAGAATAGGATTTGCTAGGATTATTATGTACGTGGCTATCAATTGTCAATATGGTATCTTAGCCATGAAAGGAGGAATTGTACATATGATATGATAACAATTTTACACATTTCCAAATGAGGCCAAAATTCTTTCTTTTTTTTTTTGTTGGAATTTTGTTGTCTGAAATTCTTTAATCCCCCACATTGAAACCACCATAACCACTATTATTAAAACTAGCCCAGTAACCCGAGCCAAGTTCGGGCCGGTTTATAAAATACAGTATATCATAAGATCTTAAAGAGTGTATTAATATGTATCACATATCATGAGACAAAAAAACGCAATAACATTACTAAAAAAATATCTTATTTGGCTATAAAAAAAAAATAGATAGAGATACAGTGAAGTCGTTAGATACTTACTTTCTTTAAGCTTTTACTTTGAGTTGTCAAGTAATATTTCAAATGAATATTGGCTTAGCACTTATAGTAGTAGAATAGTCATGTTGGTGCTATTTAGAGCTAAATAACGAATAAAATTGTGGTTGAAATTAAAAAGTTGTGAGGTTATGACGTATCCCTTTTGAATTATAGATATTATATATGAGTATAATTCTTTAACTTTAAAAGTTTTCAATGTGTTACATTTTTCAAATAATTTTTTATATATATCTTTTTCTAACTTTTGTGAAATGCATGTGTGAGGACATTCAATCAGCAAAAATATGTCCTTTTTTTAGTACTTTTGAGCTGTTAATAGTTTAAAATAATACTTGATATGTAGGTATATTGATAAAGTATAGTTTAAAAGAGGGGTAACTTTAAAAGGTTGATTTTGCTTTTCACATACTTGATCTGTGTGTGTGTGTGTCTATATATATATATATATATATATATATATATATATATATATATATATATATATGGAGCTGATCCGTTGAGAGCGTGGGCAAAATAGGAGAAGTTGCAAGCGCGATCTGACCGTCCATCCAGAAAGATGGACGAGTCAGATCACGCCTTTTTTGAAAGCTGTCAGTCGTCCGCCATACAGTATGGCGGACGGGTTTTTTTACCAAATTGCCCCTCCGCGCCGGTCCGCTAAACTGTATGGCGGAGGACATTAAAGTCCTGATGGGAGACAGCCAAAAAGACGTCCGCGATACTGTGTACCGGACGTCCCTAGGCTGACACATGTCCTTAGGCTGACACCTTTTTGCCCCAACACTTAAAGTTTTTTTTTCCGGCCCTATGTACGTCCGCTATACTATATGGCGGACAGTCAAGGAGAAGGAAGCCTCCCCAACACTTAGTTTTTTTTTCGGCCCTATGTACGTCCGCTAAACTATATAGCGGACAGTGAAGCAGAAGAAAGCCTTTTTTTTTGGCCCTATGTACGTCCGCTATACTATATGGCGGACAGTCAAGCAGAAGGAAGCCTTTTTTTTTGCCCTATGTACGTCCGCTATACTATATGGCGGACAGTCAAGGAGAAGGAAGCCTCCCCAACACTTAGTTTTTTTTTCGGCCCTATGTACGTCCGCTAAACAGGCTTCCTTCTGCTTGACTGTCCGCTATATAGTTTAGCGGACGTACATAGGGCCGAAAAAAAAACTAAGTGTTGGGGAGGCTTCCTTCTCCTTGACTGTCCGCCATATAGTATAGCGGACATACATAGGGCCGGAAAAAAAAACTTTTAAGTGTTGGGGCAAAAAGGTGTCAGCCTAAGGACAGGTGTCAGCCTAGGGACGTCCGGTACACAGTATCGCGGACGTCTTTTTGGCTGTCTCCCATCAGGACTTTAATGCCCTCCGCCAAACAGTTTAGCGGACAAGCGCGGAGGGGCAATTTGGTAAAAAAACCCGTCCGCCATACTGTATGGCGGACGACTGACAACTTTCGAAAAAGGCGCGATCTGGCCC
>JAVXUO010001312.1:257500-420000 GCA_033065855.1 Escallonia rubra | reverse complement strand
TTCTTTTCAAAATCTAATATATGCTTATATAGACACTTTGTTGATCGCCGGTCTTATCAAAGCAAAAAATTGTCCTGTAATTTGATTATTAATTTTATATATTATATATATAATTTTTACAATGACTATGTATGTGTAAATAAACATACATTTATTACATTACAATAAACTTAAATTAATCGTAATATAGTTTTTTTCTTCTAAATATCCATAAGTTATACTTTTTAGATACGAGATTTTTTTCCTTTGTATGAGAGAGTTAATTTTTAGAACACAATAGTCAAAATCAAATTATAAATTTTTTTTGTATAATTAGAGTTTTAGAATTAGTTTTCACATTATATAAGGCTTCCTCATATAACCCTTATATAGTTCCTGGAAAATTAAATAAATTTAAACATAGGGATCACATTCAAAACAATTTTTGGTTTCCTTTAGATAAATTGACATGTCCTTTTCAAGTATCAGATTTATGAATAAGCTTTATCATTATTACAATTTTAATGAATAATAATTGTACAGTCTTTTGTTGTTTGTGTGTAAATTTTTTTATTTTTATCAAAAGGATTCTAAAAGCTACTATACTATATTAACAAATCACTACATCAATTACGGTAGAAAATATTATAATTAAAAAAAACAATTATTACATTTTTTTTTATTGTGTTGATCTCAATTGTAACATTATTTTTTTTTCTCTTCTAAATCTAATGTAATTTTCATTTTTAAGATATATGATTTTTTATATTCATATTAAAGAGTATTTTTAAAGATGCAATAGTCAAAATTAAGTCCAAATAACTTAGTTCATCAACCAGTTAGAGTTTTAGAACATTTAGAATTAGTTTTTCAATTATGTAAAACTTAGTAGTATGGAAACTAACTTATCAAGACACAAGAACCCTATCCAAGATAATATTTTTAATTGTAGCATCATTTTTTTCTTTTAAATCTAGTATGTTATTTTCGTTTTTAAGATATATAAATTTATATATTCATATTAGAGAGTGATTTTAAGGATACAACAGTCAAAATTAGGTCATAATAAGTTAATTCATCAATTAGTTAATTAGAGTTTTAGAACGTTCAGAATTAGTTTTTCAATTGTATAAGACTTAGTAATATGAAAATTAACTTATTCGAATTTATTTTTAATTTTATAAATTTTTATATTCATATTCGAGTGTGGTTCTAAGAATACAAGAGTTAAAATTAAGTCATATTAAGTTAGTTCATCAATCAGTTAGAGTTTAGAACGTTTAGAATTTATTTTTCAATTATATAAGACTTTGTAATATGAAAATTATCTTATCAAGAAATAGGAATCACATCCAAGATAATATTCTTAATTGTAGCATCATTTTTTTTTTCTCTTCTAAATCTAGTACGTTGTTTTTGTTTTTAATATAGAAGGATTTTTATATTCATATTAGAGAGTGGTTTTAAGGATACAATAGTCATAATTAAGTCCTAATAAGTTTGTTCATTAACCAATTAGAGTTTTAAAACATTTAGAGTTAGTTTTTCAATTATATAAGGCTTAGTAATATGAAAATTAACTTATCAACAAATAAAAACTCATCCAAGATAATATTCTCAAAAATTAGCTTCATTCTCAAATGTAGCATCAAACTTTTTTTCCCCCTCTTCTAAATCTAGTATGTTATTTTCGTTTTTAGGTATATAAAATTTTATATTCATAGTAGAGAGTGGTTTTAAGGATAAAATAGTCAAAATTAAGTCCTAATAAGTTAGTTCATAAATCAGTTAGAGTTTTAGAACACTTAGAATTTTAGAACATTTAGAATTTATTTTTTAATTATATAAGGCTTAGTAATATGGAAATTAACTTATGAAGAAATAAGAACTCCAGCCAAGATAATATTCTTAATAATAGCATCCTTTTTTTTTCTCTCTTTTAAATCTAGTATGTTATTTTCGTTTTTAAGATATATGAATTTTTATATTCATATTAGATAGTGATTTTAAGGATACAATAGTAAAAATTAAGTCCTAATATATTAGTTGATGAATTTGTTCAAGTTTTAGAACGTTTGAAGTTTTCAATCATATAAGGATTAGTAATATGTAAATTTACTTATCAAGAAATAAGAACCCATTCAACATAATATTCTCAATTGTACCATCATTTTTTTGTCTTCTAAATTTAGTTTGTTATTTTCGTTTTTAAGATATATGAAATTTTATATTCATAGTAGAGAGTTGTTTTAAGGATACAATAGTCAAAATTAAGTCATAATAAGTTAGTTCACCAATCAATTAGAGTTTTAGAACGTTTAGAACTTGTTTTTTTTTAATTATATAAGGCTTAGAATATGAAAATTAACTTATTAAGAAATAAGAATCTCATCCAAAATAATATTCTCAATTGTAGCATCATTTTTTTTCTCTTCTAAATCTAATATGTTATTTTCGTTTTTAAGATATGCGAATTCATATTAGAAAGTGGTTTTAAGGATAAGATAGTCAAAATTAAGTTCTAGTAAGTTAGTTCATCATTCAATCAGAGTTTTAGAATGTTTATAATTTGTATTTCAATTATATTAGACTTAATAATATGAAAATTAATTTATCAAGATATAAGAACCCCATCCAAGATAATGTTTTCAATTGTAGCATCATTTTTTTTCTTCTAAATCTAGTATATTATTTTCGGTTTTAAGATATATGAACTTTTATATTCATATTAAAGAGTGATTTTAAGGATATAATAGTCAAAATTAAGTCCAGAAAGGTTAGTTCATGAATCAATTCAAGTTTTAGAACGTTTAGAATTAGTCTTTCAATTATATAAGGCTTAATAATATGAAAATTAACTTATCAAGGAATAAGAACCCCATCCAAGATAATATTTTAAACCTTTAATGACACTTATAATAGCTATAATTATATTTCACATTGAAAACATAATGTGATGATGTGTCAAGTAAAGATGCCATAAATCTGTGATGATGTGTCGCACAAAGAAACTCTCGTTTCGCTTATTATATATTATATATAATATTATATAATATATAAAAATATATATATATAAAAACATATTATATATTATATATAGATTGCATTATTCCACCACCGATTTGCCATCAACTCATAACTACTTACCCTCTAAGACTCAAATTCATGTTTATGCAATTCTCTTTCGGTCACCCTCAATGTATCAACAGAAAATCGAAGAGCAATATGTAAAGAGATTATACTATTGGGATCTAAGAAATGTCTCGACCACTTTTGTCACCGCTACTTCATGCTATGCACACTTCAGCCAAATCTTTATGTGTTGAAACTTTACGCGTTGCATGCATGCATCATGCTTATGTACCACGAAACTCTTCGAGTTGCACAATATTTTGAGCAACTACTTTTATCGTTCCTCTGCATGAACTCTTCGCCACATAGGCATATACAGTCCCTTTAGGCACTGTCTCTAATAAAGGTGTCACATGATACTCTAAGTACTTGGTCGTTGAATCATGCACATTAATGGCACCAATTCTCTCTGGTATCTCTAAGGGTGATGACATTCATGTCACTCTGAGACAGCGACAAGCCTTCAAAGAACATCACACCTAAACACTCGATAATTTTGTAATTCCTTTTGTCCACCACTGTGACGTTCGCTTGAGCCTTTGGGTGCTCTGTTGGACATTGCATGGGTATTAGACAATAGGCTAAGACAAGAGCTTACTCCCTTATATGGACTATCACAGTCTTTTTGTGTGTGAGACCTATAAGGTGGAAAAAGCGAAAGTACACAGGGCAACCAAGCAAGTAAATAAGGGTACCAAATATGTTATACGCACGGCGAGGTGTCAATCTTAGGTGCCACCATATGTCAAAAGAACAGAAACAACTTTAACTGCTCTTTATTCTTGGAAACTTCATAGCTCACAGGGAACTCTAGATGGAGTAAGGTGTTCTTGGGATAGTTCCACTCTTGCTACCCCATTATTGGACCTCGGGCTACTGTATCAATACTCACTTCACACATTGACCTTGCTTAGAGGTGCTAGCCCTTCATGTTCTGCCCGAGTCACCTTGACTTTTACCCTTCCTATATGACATGCATATTTACTTGGCATCTTACTTGGACAACACTTGCTAGTGGCACCTCCACGTGTACTTAAAACTACCACTCCGCAAACATTTAATGACTGTGTTGGGGAGGTTAGTATTCGAATTAAGTATAATTCGTGCCTTATTGAATGCCTCCTTGTAAGGTTGTCAGTCGTCTTGGGGCAAGTAATAAGGATACCCCCGTACGCAAGATGACCACCCTCGTGACCAAAATGGTTACAATGTTTGAGGCACCAAGCCCACACCAAAGTTGAGGCCTATATTAGCGCATGGCGAAGGCCACTATATAGCCCATTATGCCTGTCATCAGGAACTTCCATAATGTGCAAAGCGCCATAATGGTCACTATACTCAATATACAGAAGACTATCCTAGGTTTCAGCTCTACTATTACATCCTTTAGACATGCCTTGATTCTTACCGATAAATCGAAAGTACCCCAATGTCTATAGGATTTATCTTTACACATAAACAAGCTATTGCAAACCATTTCCTAGCTTTAAACTTGGGTGTCCTTTGACCACCTAAGGTTATACTTCGGCTCTGGGCTTGCTTTAGATGCTTCTTGGATCCTAACGTCCATATGTCTCAGGACTTTTGCAACGCTGGCAATGGGACTCTCGAGACCTCTCTCTGCTGTGCTTATGTCACGTCCGTCACAGCTCGGGCATCCTGGGGGACTTAGTCATCTTGTGACAATAGAACCATCAGCACTATATTAGCAGCCCCTTTTAACCTTTGCATGTAACTCGAAGATTCATGGATCCATAGAGATGGATGAGGATCTTGTCTTGCCACTTGGGTCAAAAACACCATGATTGACTCAAAATTTCTCCTCCCTGCGTTCAGACCGTCATAGTTGTTCCTGGATAGACCACTCCCAAAGTGGCCTTTGTCTAGTATGTGTATGCCCCGGGCATCATCCCTGTAGCTAGCCCAAGCACCCTGCCCGGGGGGCTCAAGCACTGGAATTACTCTTATTGAACATCACGTAAGCCTTCATTTATGAAATATATATTCGGAGAAAATTAAAGGATATTCAAAGATATAGCAAGAGCCAAATAAAACAATGTAAGGTTGTAGCACAGTACCAAATCACTCAAATAGAAGCTTGAGTGTTCTAATCTTGCCACGTGTTGGGACCGAAGAGATGGGACTGAAGAGAAACCCTTTTTACCTTCTTGACTAAGTTTTCATTCAGCTATTGTCACATTTTTCACAACTCTTCTCTTCGTAACAATAGCATACTAAAAACGTTAGGCTCTATGAGGGAGAGCCATGTGTCGTTTTTCATGCTTAGAACTTGCGACGCGGCGTTTAGCCATTGTTATCTTTGATTTAACTATATGATTTGACAGTTACCAACTTGTCCCACTTGCGCTGCAATGAATTGGCCTTAAGTTGGGGCTTGTTCTCAGGCCGATTGCTCACCGTTGATGGCAAGGCATGCTTGACACCTTTAGATGTATCAACCCTGATGTCTTAAGATATTGTAGCTTAGGCCAATTCATCATAGCTTGTACTTTGTCACGATTGACAGCTACCCCTTCAATAAAGATTAAATGAGTGAGGTACTTCACCTCTTTTTTGGCGAAACTAGCATTTTTCCAGCCTTAGGTGCAGTTGGTTAGCCTTTAGAAATAAAAATACTACTTCAAGATGTTTCATATGCACATTCCACGATCGACTTTAAATTTAAATATTGTGTAAGAACACGAGTACAAACTTTCTTAAATAAGGCAAGAATGCCTCATTCATGAGTGAATGAAATGTCGATGGCGCGTTGGTAAGGCTAATCAACACGACATAGGAACTCGTAGTGCCCTAGATGAGTTCAAGATCCAGTCTTCTCGACATCACTAGGGTGTACATAAATTTAATGGTATGCAGAGCACAAATCTAATTTTGCAATAAAAAACATGGCGTCATTTAATTCATCAAAGAGCTCATTGATCGATCACCGGGATAAGTAATTTAGCCTTCAAAGTTATGTTGTTCAAAGCCCGATAATCAACGCACATGCGCCAGGAACCATTTTTGCGTTTTAACCAAGAACCAGAGAAGAGTAGAGGCTCTTACTTGCTCAAATAAATAATGATCGTAGCAAGCATCTCTTTCCCCGGTCTTTCATAGTCTAATTTCTGGAATTGCGGGTATCGATGCCGCTTAACAGAATCTGGACCTTGGTTACATGACACAGGTATTTTGTGGTCGTGTTTACTGCTAGGAGGGAGACCCTTGGGCTCGGCTTTTATTTCTTTGAAGTTCTCTAGCAGTTGCAACACCTCTGATGAGCTTGACAATTTCCATGTTCTCTCTTACAGGTTCCATAGGATATTACCGCAAAAAAATTCCTCCCTTGTTCTTCCTTGCCACTTGTTTCATCCGATAATTTGACATAAAAGTGTCTTTAGGAATAGACGAACTTTGAAACTCGACCTCTTTCCCATTAATTAAGAATGGCATCTCATCTTTATCTTTAACCAAGAGAAATCAACCACTGAGTTCCAAGGACAACATCATACCACTCAAATGGTAATAAATACAATCTACCTACTGAGAAACATTTTGAACGTCAAGCTGCACAAAATTTGTGCACTCACCAGAAGTAGCAAGCCTCTCTCCGGAAGCTACCATGACCTTAAATTGGCCTCCAGGAATGGGCTGCAGTCCGACCTTCTAGCTAGAGTTTCACTAACAAAGTTGCGAGTACCCACTGAGTTACTTTTCAAGCCTGGCACCAAAACCTCATAGTTACTTTTCCAAGCCTGGGGCACGAAATCTCATAGTTTCTGGTGTTTGGGTTCCTGCCATAGCATGAAGGGAAGTTTCTGTGGTTTCTAACAGATGTTCATTAGATTTCCCTTCAATCTCCATCGCAACACTGTTGTGGCTTTCCTCGAGACTTGCATCGATTACAATTGTGATCCGGCCTAAATTTCTCATTGCACCTAAAGCAAAGCCCCTTCCTTTTCCTTTCCGCAACTTCATCTGGAGTCGACTATTATTGCAGAATTAGAGGTCGCGCCAGCCGGTGTGGCTGTCGTAGCACGCTGCTGCATAAGACTGGCTTTAGGAGGACCCAAAGCTACTTCCTTCGTCGATAGCTTTTAGGTCCTTCATACAAGTGTAATGATGCTAGAGCTACTAAAATTTTTGTTTCTGGCGTTTCATAAAGTTGGAAAAATTGCTCAGCCCGACGCAGCCAACTAGTAGGATCTCCCTCTACCAATAAAGCGCGGAAAATCCAACTTCACCACGCTGGTCCCAAACGAGTTGTTGCTAAAATCTTGAGAATTGCAGTTAGCACAACGTGCAACCCCTCTTCCTCTGGACGATTCAGCTTCACCACGGCCAACAAACTGTTGGATGTTATATATGGCTCGACGCGATCGCCTTCTCAACATCCGTCTGGCTAGAGGCTAAGGATGCCTCGAATTGCTCCACGCGCTGCTCCATGCCCTAATTTTGGTTCCACTTCCCTTTCCTATGTTGCTGTTGTAAGTGAACTGAACTCACCGACTTGGCTCTAAGAAAAGGAAAAGATGTGGTTCTTCGTGGCCTCCTATTAACACACAAATGGGGTAACAATTCAGCAATCTCCCATCAAGCAGATATTCAAGCAGAGATTGGCTATAGAGCTATGCAAATCAATAACAAGTATCCGTACATAATAGGGACCGTATTCAAGTACTGCCTAAGTACCGCAACACTGCACCCACTGGAGTTTATCAGAAAGCAACTTATGTATTGCAAGAATTACACAAGTGACAACTACTCTTAGGGAGGATGGCAATAGTTCGGGTAATGGAAGACGATGGTGTTACAGATGGATAACAAGGGCTGGGTCTCTGTACCGAATTCAGCATCACTTTCATCCTTTTCCAGCTGCAACGACGTTTTATGAACTGATGTTTCAACGTCAGGCTTTTAGCTTTTGACAAACGCAGAGTTCGGAGTACAATTATTATTAAGCATTAAAAGAGAATATAATAGCTTGAGGTAACGGCACAAATGCTCCCTAAACTTTGGGTCATTTTGGGGTGTAGTCTCTGTAGTTCTAAATTCGTATAAACAGTCCCTAAACTATTCAGTTGTAGCCCGTTCAGTCATTTTTTCCACGTCCGTCTATTTTTAGCCGTTAGTGTGCTCCACGACGGGGGTATTTTCGTCTTTTCTCCTTGCATTTCAGCCTCCACCACCGTCCAAGCTGCTGCTGCTGCCAAAATCCATCCAAGTCGATGGTGATGCCAACCACCACCATCAAAATTATTGTTGATGCAAAATGGGATAAGATCTGTGAAGGGTTACTCTCAATCAGTGTTCATTGCTTATGAGAAATGGGTGATAGGCGGTGAAGCTCATTCGCATTTGGTGGTTGACAAGAATAGGTGGCGGGACTTGAGCGTTTGGGTGATTGGCGATTGATTGGATGTGTGGTGGCGCTCGGGGATCGCGGTGGCCAGCGGTGTGGGCTGTAGTGAGGCCGTATGCATCACCATCGAAGAGACGCGACAGCGTTATGCCTGGTAGTGGGACTTGAGGGACGGCGGTAGTGGGTGGGCAGATCCATGGAGGCCGCTTCATGGGTGGTCGATTGGTGGCATTGGTGGCCCTCGGCCGTGCTGGATCGCCGTGACGGTGAAGAGCAGTAGTTACCGATGGTGTGTGTGGTGTGTGTTTGCGTGTCCGCTGGGGTGTGTGTGAGAGAGTTTTGTGTGTGTGTTGAGTAATGACATTTAGAAATGTGGGGACTGTGTTCAATTAGTGGTTGATAATGGCAGAAGGGCGATGGCAGCGCGGCGGAAGGACGTCGATGGTGGAAGGGTGGCGGCGACGGCTTTGATGAGAAAGAAGAATGATTTAGGATTTAGGTTATATAAATATCCAATGACGGTATTACCCTTAATAAAAAAATCTTAAGCTTTGTAAGGAAGAGCATTTTTGTCACAGAGTCTGAAATGTAAGGAAAAGGACAAAAATGCCCCCGATGTTGGCACACTATCGGCTGAATATAGACGGACGTGAAAAAAAGGACTGAACGGGCTAAAATTAGAAACTACAAGGACTATTTGTACGAATTTGGAACTATAGGGACTACACCCCAAAATGGCCCAAAGTTCAGGTATCATTTGTGTTGTTACCTCTAATAGCTTTAAAATACTTGCTACCGATAAGAATGATTTTCCTGTGCATGTGTAGTTGTGTAACCACTTCAAGAGTGGGAGCCTGACCTACATGCACATTTTTCCAGTCGAAGTTCCCACAAATCGGAAAAAGTACAACATAAATATAATGCTAACCCATATTTAAAATGCACACATTAAGCGCTACAGATACCAGTAGAAGCCCCTAAAAAAATACAACATTTACAGTCTGAACGGTTAAGATGGTCCATGAGCGGAACAAGGTAGAAGAAGAATAACCTACCAAAGAATTAGAAGAAAATACTTCTTTCTACGGAAATGAGGGGGGAGGACCAAATAATACTAGAACAATACCAAAAGGCTGCATCATGACTGCATTTCCATCGTTTGGACCGAGTTGGGTTCATAACCGTGCACCCTTAACCGATATATGCATGTATGCGAAGGGCTTCCATGATTGGATGTGAAATCTAGCCTGATCGTGTCAACAGCACCAGAGCCTGTCGATTCCAACACGTTGTATGTCTGAGCATTGCTTTTCTCAAGGTCATAGGTAAACTCGGTCAGAAGAAACATCTTTTCAGTATCAACCGCTAGATCCCCAAGTTTTCGAAGCCATCCAGAGACCCTGCAGTCCTTGGGGGCGCTCGATCTGTCATATGCAACACTCTGCTACAGGGAAATGAATATCTTAGTGACGGGAGATTAGCACCACATCATAAATTACTCAATGAAAATTTTAGTGACAGGAGATGAACACCACATTATAAATAATTCCAAGGGAGATCACTAGCATCATGTTCGTGATTAATATATAGTAATAATGAAAATATAAAAGTCGAGCACGAGTAGAGCAGTCATGTACAATGAACTAATTACAAAGAACAAAATTAGTAATTGGCTCACTAACCCATCTGAGAGAGAAGTGGGCAGGGGAACCCCAAAATTTAAAAAAGAAAAAAGAAAAAAAACCATGGTATTTTCAAAATAGGCACCATAAAGAAAAGGATCTCCTCCCACCTGCAGTTAACAATCGAGACCATCCAAGCCAGAAGCAAAATACACTAGAGCGGCATGGAGGTAGAGTGGTAGACATAGATCAGTGGTGAGCATTAGTCACAACCACTTCACCGATCAAAAATACCATATCAGTAAATTTAGCATATCAGCAAATTCAAACTTCATCCAACAGAAAGAACTGACCCACATTGGTGTCTGCACCTTAGTTTTAAATTGCGGTATCGGGATAAGTAACGAAAAACGGTCTTGGTGTAAGGCATCGGGAGTATAGAGTGTTCTATAATGGGAATCAGTTACTGTAGCTTTAAGTACCAGCAAACTACAAAAGAACAATAAACATATGTTTTGAGCTTTAATCTTCAAGATGTTACATTTTAAATGTTCATCCATTATAAAACAATTGCAGTTTCTCAATTATCTTTAACCTAGGAAGCACGGACTCTGGTGCGGATACTTCAGTTTGGAGAAAAGGAGGATACAGGTGCGGCAGGGATACAGGAAATTATATCTATATGTACATACATATATATATATGGGAACTGAGCCGTCCATCCTGGGATGGACGGCCAGATCGTGCTAGCAAAATCTCCTATTTTGCTAGCGCTATCAACGGATTAGCTCCCTATATGTATATATTCTTTACATGTGTAACAAAGATATTAATCCTTCCAACCAAATTACTGAGAAAGTTTGTTAAATTGGTGGGCTGTTTTGGAATTATTGAAATTTTATAGCTGAAATATAATAATGTTTGTATTACTAATATTTCTACGAGTTTATAGGGTTAGTTTGGATAATAAGTTAATAAGTCATAGAAAGTTAAAAAGTCGTGTATCGAGAAGAGAGAGCAGTCTTCTTCTTCTTCCAAGACAACAGACCCTTCTTCTTCCTAGACAACAACAGATGCTGTCCTTTTCCAAGTCGAGCCCATCCAGGTAACTCCTTCTTCCTCTTTCTTTCTTTCTTCTCCTTCTTCATCAGTAATCATACACTGCCGGACATCGTTGCTATAGCCAGACAGGGTAGTCGGTGACTTCCGGCCATTGCCGCTTTATTCTTCTTCTTTTGCTCTCTTCTCTCTGTCCAGATTGTTAGGAACCCTCAAGCAGCCGTGCACGTCCAAGCCGTGTCCCTGCCATGTCGGAGCTGTACCCGGAGTTCAGAAAATTAATTGAAAAATCAAAAAATAATGGACATGCACCCCGTGCGCACCCAGTACTGGTGCGTCAGCCAAAACGCCGCACCCGTGCTTCATAGTCTTCAACACATCTATTGTTGATTAATAATTGGCATCACTCCTCTCCTGGTTTAAAGCCAGTTTAACCATTTCTTATATCCGGCCAGAGGTAATCAATTGTGTAGGTGCCACATGGGCTATACTACAACCACACCCTTACACCACGGCCCACTTTTTTTCTTTTTCCTGTAGACTTAAAAGTCTCTAACTCTCACTATACATCTCCCTCTCTCCCTCCCCTCCCTCGCACTAGACATCTCCTTCCCCTACCCCTCTCTGTCGCACCTAAAACCCAGACTCGCTGGTCTGAAGATGATTCGACTACTTTGAAGCTTGATTACAGTCCAAGCACCAACAGGAGTCTCTCTCTCTCTCTCTCTCTCACACACAGACATACACAGAAAGAACACCCCTCCCCCCCCTACCACACAAAAGAAAAGAAAAGAAAAGAAACAGACTAGACCTGCTAGGGTAAGTGTACCGGTCATTTGTAAATTGTAAAGGATTTATCACGTATCAGCCGATTTCTCGTTACATAACACCAATATGGTTGTGATTTTCATTCTAAGCAATAAATTGGTACCAATCTGACGGCCGATATTCAAAATCGTGGTCTGCACAAAAACCCTTAGAACTACTGACTGCCGCAAAACAAAAAGCACCAGCCTACATGAGCCTAATATCAGCAACATCCAACTTCAGATCTCAAATCACCTCATGATGAAGTTTTGAAAGCTGCACCTAAAACCCTGAATGTCAGGTAATTTTGTTGTGAACAATTATAATTACATTTTGTATCAACATGCCGGATAGGCTGGCTTACAGTTCGCCCCTCAAAATAGTACGAACAGGTACTGGTGTTATATCAGTACCACTTCGACTTATGGTGGTTGCCTGGTTGGCTTAGAACGACTCATAGCCAATCCTCATCATAAAACCCATCATCAGTGTACTAAGCCCTACAATAATACATCCATGCAAACACACACACTAATACTCCTTTGAATTTGGCCATGAATCAGTTGCATAATAGCCTGAAAGCATACTCACTGATGGTTTAGAAGAGAAAAAAAGAAGGGGAAGAAAAACTCAAACTGGGTTTAGCAAATTCATTTCTACCAATCCCAAACTCTTCGGTTATTCGAACTCCGACCCGACCAAAAACGGAAAAAAAAAAAAAAAAATCAAAGATGTCAAGCACATTCACCACCACCACAACGGAAAGTCAACTTGACCTCCACCAAGCAGCACCATGGTCACTCCACTCTGCACCCATGACGGTGGCTGATACTGCATAAATCTAACACCAACAAAATTTGACAGAAAATTAGTTCTCAAATCTTGGTAACTTTGCATGCTTGCAATACCCATCTCTAACCCACTTTCATCGCAAACCCATTTGCCTCACTGCAAAATCATCCTGCATTCTCTACGGCGAATCAGTCACGTGAATACTATTAGACAACAAATGACATATAGTAAACATGTCTAGAAAACTTCCAAGCCACAGATTCTATCAGTTCGAAGGGCAAACTGGGGAATTATATGAATAACTTATGATGACGTATATTTAAGGCAAAGCTTGGGGAAGGTCAGGGTAATTAACCCTTTTTACTGGTAGAGGGTGTCTCTGGTATATAAAACTGCTTATGAAGAAGAATGTGGTGAACCACTTACAGCACTAATAGATTGATTACCAAGCCAAAGCACAATTATATTGCAAACAGCCCAAAAAGGATAGTGGGAACATAACCCTGCGTACGCCAGTGGTAGACAAGCAAATCAAGACAGAACAAAGTCAAAAGACTTGGAATCAAAACCAAAAAGCCAAGGATCCCGAGGGAGTCCTTCAAGACGAAAAGAAACTAGCCCGCAAAGTCTTGGGGCTGGCAGAAGATAACTACACCTCAACTTCCCGAAAAAAAAGCAATCATCACCCATTTCCAGGGGACCTCACTCCACCCAAAACCGACAAGCAGATACTGAGATACCAGTAAATCAATTATCCGTAAAAACTCCTATACATACCACAGCTGTTAATATTTTCTCTTTTTTCCCTTCTATTTCCAAGCATAGGGTATAAGATTGATTTCAATCTCAAGAGACCAATAAAATGACTTCTCTTATAGCATGGATACGACAGTGGTGTTTAGTACACTCAACCTTTAAAAACAAGCAGAAGGCCTCTCAACGGAACAAAGAATCTGGCAATCTGGCTTTTTCATAAATTTCCACAGTAAAACCACATGTAACACTGACTCAAAAGTTCTCTCAGCAGTCTAAATCTACTGTAACATCTCCTTCTTGAATGAAATTGTAGAAAGAAATCCTATTGTTAGATAAACCTTTCCAAAACTGTCATGCTATACCAAGAGTTTAGGCAATAACTTAATGACTGAAACTGTATCACAACTGAGACTTAATATTAAGAAATTAAGGAAACCACAAACTGAATTATGATGTCCGCACTGATACCGGAGCAAATTCCGTTGTACAACTTAAGTTCAAAGGAATGCGCCTGATAGAAATCCGAAGCTTATCCTGTGGTGTTAGGTCTCCTATATGTGAGACCCCCAAGAGAAGCAATCAGGACCCCCAAGAGAAGCAAAATTACTTCAACAGTTATGAGCTTGAGGTTGCTAAATTTGGTTGTTATCTTGATTACTTTCAGTTAGTGCCGACTAAGCCACTAAGGAGATATTCAACTACAAGGGTTGTAGGACTGCAAAGTTAAATTTGATGTTGACTAATTGAACGGACTTAGACAAACATCAAACTGCACTAAACCAACACAGAAAGTTACACTGGGGACTTAAAAAGTAAAATGGCGTCAGAAATTTTACCACTGCAAGCACAATTGAAAGAAACGCTGAACGCGAAAAATCTAATGGTAAACAGGAGAGATAGAGTCATCACCTTGGCAACATGTTCCAAAGTTATAGCCTCGGGAATGATGGCCGTCCTCAGCTTGATGTCAACAAAACCGCTGCTTCCTTTAAGTGGGAAACACTGACCAGGCTCGCCAAAACTCGGGCTAAGCATCTTCTCAGCAGTGCTATGAACCATGATCCGATTAGGCCCATAGAACCAACTACTAGCCTTGCCAGCAATGTAGGGCTCCGAGTGCTTCAACACCGTGGCTCCTCCCGAAGCCAAGGCATAGTCCACCTTACCAAGCCCATCGGCAGCATGCTTTTCGATCTCTCTCTCAACAATCTCCTTTGCAAACGCCCGCACCTCATCCAACTTCAAATTCCCAACGTCGTCATCATATCCCTTTGCCTTCTTGAAAATGTCGAGAAATCCCTTGAAATCGTCCTTTGCCAGCCATTCGGTGGCACTCAGCTCGCTCAACGACTTTTCGAAACTCTCTGCTCTGATATCCAACTTGTGCAACTCGCTTTCCAATTCGGCGCCTTTGTCCTCGATTTTCTTGCCAACTTCTCCCCTGAGTCCTGCGATTTCGCTCTCAATCTTTCGGTCCACGACCTCGACCTGAACCTGCAACATCTTCGTGGTAGTCTTCACGAACGCCTCAATTTCCGCAACGCGGCCCTCAAAATCCGCAATGCCAGTAAAGGAAGAGGGTCTGGAGGGGGCCGAATTCAGGGCGAGCCGACGAATCATCTGGACCAAACCGAGGAGCACCAGGAGAAGCAACAAGTTCTTGGTGAATACGCTGAGCACGGTCTGCCACCGGGGCTTCTCCGGCTTGGATGAGGAGCTGCTGCCCTTCTTGGTGGTCCGGCGAGTGGTGGAATTGGGGGCTGGGGTTTTCTTGACCTGAGCATAATCTCTTGATCTCTCGATAAGTGTCTCTCCTCTTATCGAATGGCTGAGATCCTTCCCAATCCCGGCGATCTCGCCTCCAGCCCTGTCCTCGCCGTTGCCGCCAGGAGAGGCGGCGAGTTCTTCTCTGGCTAACAGATCTAGGCCGGACCTCTTCTCGCCAGCCACCACCGGCCGCCGCCTCGCCGTGGCCGGGTTCGCCGTGATGGAGACAGTGGAAGTCGACATTTGATCTTACGACTGAAAAATGGGTCAGATGTTTTGAATTTGCGGGGGAACTGTAGAATGAATGACCTACGGAGAACCCTACCTTTTTTCAGAATTACGAGGAAATCCTAGAGAGAAAGTGCAGATGTATTGCCACCGATCCCCCAAAAATAAATTAAAAAAATAAAAAAAAATGGAGGAAAAAACAGTGAAGAGGCGCGGCGTGGCGTGGGAAATTATTGGGAATATATGAGCGGCTGTGGCGGTTCAGTATTTTCAACTGGCGACAGTGTGATATGGAGAGAGCCATGCTTGTGTGCTCCCGCATAGTTTCGGAATCACCGAGTTTTGGTCTTTTAGAACCGTTGGATCGTCCTTAAGTAAGGTTCAATCGATCGTGACCGTAAACCCACTCGCAAGACGTATAATACATTACGTGATTTTAGACCGATGGTCCCAAGAGTGTCGTGTCAGATATACCACACAATAGTTTTTCGTCTCTCATTCCCATGGATCTACCTAAACATGGTAAAACGGGTCATATATGACCCGTTAAAGTAACCAGTCCGCCCTTTAATTTTTAGGTTCGGGCTCTAATTTCATAGACCCATTAGAATTAGTCTTCACACGACCCAACGCAATAACAAACGGGTAAAATCAGGCCGACTCGAGTAACCCGCGGGTCAACCCGTTTGCTTATAATCATTTACTATAAAACATTATAGTCAAATAACCTTAGTATCCGTGAAACCATTTAAGATTGGTGAGCGCATAATGTGAGCTGATGATGCTAACGTTGTGAGAGCGTAATTCCTGAGAGAAGGGAAGCGATAGAGTTTGAATTGCCCTTTTGTTGGATCCCGTCAGTAGCACATTCTGTTTACGCACATATGACCGTGTTCGAGATCCACATCCTGCAACACGTCATTAAACTGGACGGTCAAGTGGTTCAACAAAGTCAACCTATTGAAACCGAAGTGCACCATCCGTGTCACGTGCCAAAAGATTGCATCAAAAGATGTCTAAGGCACAAAAACATGCAACAAAAGGGTGCCCATGCAATAGGTCGTGCCATTAGAAAGGGGCTGCGCCAACGGTTGCACCACTTGGCACTTGTTTTCTTTGAAGCCGCGTTAGCTCTTCTTGGTGCATTCAATCTCAAACAACCATTTATGCTTGGGTACTTGGACACCCAGGATCTTCTTGTTGCATACATTCTTGACCAGTTATGCTAATGCATTCTATCGTGTTACCGCACCCATGCATCATGCCAATGCACCAAAATCATTTTTCTATGCCTTGTATCTCGTCCATGCAAATCATGCCCATGCACTAGACGACTTCCGCTACGCCTTTGCGTCTTGCTTTTTCACGGCATCCATATACCTTACCATGTGTGCAGGGTGGAGCCAGGATTTCACCCTAGGAGTGCTATCAAAATTAATAAATTTTTTTATAAGTAAAATAACACAAAAAAAGTGTTCAGGGGTGTTTTCCAAAAATTTTCACAAAAAAATATCTCAGATTGTTGTGTTTTTTAAATCTTATCTCATAATATATGACAGTTAACGTCAGGGGTTACTTGCCAATTCAATATAGCTCCACTTACGATTCAGTTCGATATTTAGCGCTTTAGCTGTAACAAAGTGTTTAATTAAATTTTCTTCTCTTAACTGACTTTCTAGTGTCGATATGAATACACAATGTCATAAGCCTGGCGATGTTTTTTGTTTCTCATTCCCTTTTTATCATCCTGTTATTAAGATAGCAACAGTAGCCCTTTGGCCCCCTTTTCTTTGAACATATGCAATTACATTGTCCTTATGATCCTGTTACTATATAATTGATAGTTGGAGTTTGGACAACATATGTGCAGACACTGCTTTTTTCTATTTAATTTTTGAAGTCCTAAAAATATGTGTTCATTCCATTGGGTCTTCGTAACTGATTTATGGAATTATGGGTAGAAGTATGAGTTTCTGAACATTTAAAGCAGACCAGACCAGACCCAAATTACTCCAAACTAGCAAATTGTTCAACATTTCTTCGTAAGAAATTCTAGGCTTCCAGATTCAGCTATTCCATCTGCTCAACATTTAAAGCAGACCAGACCCAAATTACTCCAAACTAGCAAATTGCAACAGGACATTGATATCTTCAAGTCGATAAACAAAATAAAAAAAAATCGAATGAACACTTATCGACTGAAAATGGGTGCCCTCAAAATTTGTAATATTTATGTTCAGTTTCGGAAATCAAGTAATCATCAGTTTCGGAACATACCTATTGTCGCCGACTCGCCGGTGGAGACTGTGGAGTGAAGACCGAAGATATTGGCGCCGGTGGAGTGAAGATCAAACGTCAGTGACTGTGTCCTCGCCGTCGGCGCGTAGATCTAAAACCAGATCTAGATCCAGACAGCCTAGATCGTGGCTCGTGTCGTGGGCTCGTGGTCGCCATCACCCGTCTACGCTTTGCTGGAGTGAGGCGCCATGGCCGTGACTGAGACGGTGAGATCGAATTGAAAGGAGGTCCAACTTCCGAGGTCTTGTCGTGAAAATTGTCAGGAGAGAGAGAAAGAGAGTCGTGAAAATGGAAAGGAGAGAGAGAGTGAAATTCTAAATAAACTATATATATATATTCCAAAATCTCATTGGGTACATTAGCCCCCCGGTACAAGTGTGGCTCCGCCACTGCATGTGTGCTTCGGCTTAGATGTGAAACATGCTTTAACCTACTCTTAGGGTGCAAGACATCTCGAGAGGGCTCCAGTCACAGAGTTTTGGCATGAAGACTCATCACCATCATGTGTAGGCTTTCCTCAAGGGCACCACCTCAGGGTGCTATGGAACTCTACCTTCACAAGGTGACTTACCCGAAACTATGTAAGCATGTAGAATGATTCGTTCCCACCCTCACTACCATGCTCATCAAGACCTCTACAGATGATGACCTATGGGTCACTCAACAATGAGAGCAAGTCTTTCGAGGGTGTTGTGTGTACTCTGCCTGAACTTTGGTTCTCAGGCTTTCCAACTGTAAACACAAATTTCATTTCTAAACTGCAAGACAACAAATAATTGCACAAAATTCAATTTAACGATTTTAAACTAAAGGGTTGCACCATTCTGTGATTTTTACACAAGAGCCTAAACAACTTGATCTTGAAACGCGGATTTTCACTTCTTCAACCTTTGCGGTTGAACGATCGTCGATATAATGCTTGATCAAGGACTTCAAGACTTTATTCCGAACAAGTATGGCGACCTTTGACTTGCAGAATCGCCAATGTTGAAAGCGAATTCCTCTTTGATTTAAGGTGACAGAAAAACCAATCATGAATTGAAAGTGCTCGATTTAAGAACGGCACTCCGTTAGTGCGTATTGTTCTTCAAATGAAGCACAAAGTATATGACGACAGAGTTTCGACAGAACTTTGGCTTTCATCACGGAGACCTTGTGTGTCCTTCTCCTCTACCCCAAGCCCTCGATTTATAGTGAAATGCAGTGAGCTCAATTTTGGGAAACCCATGATTTGGGCTTTAACCTTTTTAGTTAAATATATTTTTGTCCCCCTTTAATCTTAATAAGAATATCTTAATTAAATGGATTCTTATTTCTATTTAATTTAGAAGAACTTTCCTTTTATCAAAGTTGACTTATTTGACTTTTATGTTAGCAAAACCACACATTTGAACTAGACCAAATAATTTTATTTGACTTAAGTCTTCCAATTTAACTTTGGGTCAAACTTATCATTTTGTTTGAGTCTCAGTTAGTATCTTGGTCCGTATCTTATGCGATGTTGAATATTTGACCGGTCAACAATATTTTGTATTATTGACTAGTATAAATTTTTTATGTCCACACCAACCACTGCTAGGTTATCTCTTCCATATCTTGATGCCTTTGTGGGATTCAACGTGTATTTGGCCAGAGCAAGCAAGTAATTCACGGCGGTACGGTTGAACACTGACATGTGTCGCCCCCTTCAGGTTGTCATGTGTCAAAAAAAGACGTTTGAGGAAGAGGAAGAGGACTTTTGAGAACTCATTTGAATAAAACTTCCCATTTGCATGTTGTCACTCTAAAAACTTAGAGCTTGCGTGGTTCTAGAGAGAGAGATAACCTTTTGGCTGAATAGCCTGACATGGTCTCTTTGCACCTTCTCCCCTTCGTAGTATCGGTGTTCCTCAAGCTTGGCCTAGGTCACCTCGGTTTCTTCACTTGTTGCACTTGCTCTTGCTCACATTGTCTTGCCTATACGTGCACACGAGCTCACTTTCTTACCGATAGAGTCATTAGGTCGTCTGTTTCTTAAAAGTGTCATGCAGATTTAATTTACAATAGTGTGACAGCTTTGACATATTAGAATCGATATATTAGGAACCCTGTAACCACTAGCGTGTATTGACTTGTTTGGCGTGCACGATGAATTGATTATTTTGAGTTTTTGGGCTTAGGGTTATTCTTTTTTACCAAAGAAATATCTAGGTTTTGAGGAGGCAAATATTGTCTTGAGGACGAAGGGTGCAATGTTCTACGCATGCATTCTTTGTAGATTTTGCTATACATTTCTAAGCTAATCTTATTGTCAAAGCAGTTTTGACTTTTGCCAATGTTTAGTATGCTTTCAAGTGATTGTACCAACTTGCTTCTGAAATTGTTCAAAACTTTGGCAAAAAGCATCTATGCTTTGGCATTAGAGTTAACCTATTTCTAACACCTTTCTCTTTTTGCATGTGTACACATATTGTTGAGATTTGCTAGGCAATCATTGAATAATTTTTTTTTTTTTTTTGTACAATTGCTTGAAGGAGAGCAAAATTAAAAGAAAAATAATAATAATAACTTGCTAAATTAAGCCTATCAGAAACACATCTTTATGCTCTCTCTGGTGACAAAACTTTTGTAGTCCATTGCTGCAACTGCTGTTGTTAGTACCTGATTAAGCCAAAGGATCAAGCTTCATTGAGGAAACATGAAGCCCTAGAGTTGCCTGACATATTGGTGAAAGCAGTGGCATCGATCAGGATTCAAGTTCCTCGGTTGTCCATGCATCTTCGAATCGAGTTATACCTACTTTCACCAACCTTCAACACCCCGAACATCCACCAGAAATTTCGCACATACAGGTCGGTGGTCAGAAAAACGGGACTCCCAACGTACATAAGATTTTTGTTGAATTCCACTTCCATGCCACAATATTCGATCACACCTGCCGTTTCAGTTACTTTGTTAGTTTATTCATGTTAAGCTGCCATCTGCCGTAAAAACTTGAGCGGTTAAAGGATGAACCGACTAAGTTGTGTCATGCTTAACAGTTGAAATCTACAAGTCTAACTATTTGAAAACTCCTAGATGAACTATGAAATCTGAAAAAACTAAGTGCACAAAGCATCCTTCCACGACTTTGCCTTTTTTTGGTTCAAATACTTGAAATGCTTTTAGTGAATGAATTACCAAGCTGGAGTTCTCCTCTTGCTTTTTGAGGTAACACCCTCTCCAGAGTAACTGTCAGAGTTGTAGGAATATTTGTAGGTAGGTGCAAAGTAGATCTTCCCTTCTTTCCACCCCTTGAACACTCGACCAGCTTCCCTTTCAATCTTGAGCTATGAAAACAAGAAAGAAAAGAACCCCATAGAACTGTTACCAGAAAACTTAAGGATAAAGCCTGAGGTTCAGATGCATATTTCTGAGTGTGGACACACTATCAAACTAACAAAAGTCAAATGATTTTGTCCTTTCAGTGGCGAAATAATCGTCTTTTCAGTTGGTTTCTACTCTCAGATCATATAATATCTTCTGCCAAGCTTCTGAAGGTCCAAAGTTGAATGAGTTGATCAATTTAACAAGGTAGGTAGAGGTAACTACCTGATCCTTGTTCAGGAGAGTGTCCCAGTCATTATCCTCTAGAAGTTTTCGGGTGTCCGAGTAGCTCAATGCTATCCTGTAATTTAAATCCCCTAACCATATGACGCGGCTGCAGGCACCATCGTTGAACACAAGTAAAATCATGGGTTAATGTCCATGTAAGTGGATTGTACAAGGAACAACAGTGAAACAGAATTTGTGAAGATGCTGAAGTTTTCCAGATTAGTGTTGGAGATTCTCACTCATGTTCCAGGATTTTCTCAGGTACCCTATAGTTAGCTGTTTTGCATATCTTTGGGAATTGAGTGTTCCTAATTATTTCAATGACATCCAAGTTTCTTCTGAGCTCATCCCCTTCTTTCTCTCCAGATGCCAAGTGACTGCAGACAAAGCAAAAGCTTGTCTGTTGGAAACGCAAACTAACGGAGATACACCCCTAAAACAAGGAAATATGTTTGTTAGTTCAAAGGATCAGACTGCATGCAAAGAAGAAATCTCCAAAAACAACATTAAGAAAACCATTGTAGTACCTTATTTCCAAGGCAACCCATGATTCCGCGACTAATGCAGGAAGTTCTCAAGTGGCTTATGTACTGGACAAGCTCCTTCCTAACCCAGACAGTAACAAAGATTCCAACCATCTGCTTACTCTTTACAAGGCTGTACTTCATTGGACTAGCAACATCAGGAGCGATGTTTTCAGCAACAGTGGCATTACTTGGTCCCTCGTCCTCGTCTGATGATAAATCATCTTCGTTAGTACTCGGATTCTGGCACTTAAAACATGAATCCTTGCTGTACTTTCTTTCTAGTTCAGGAGTGCAGTTACAACTTTTAAGCTTCCTTCGGCTCTCTGTCCTGAAAACTTTACTAGCCGCTTTCAGGGAAGTCCTTTGTGAGAACAAAGAGCCACTAGTAAGTCTGATGGGCTTTACAGCTGAAGGCTTTGTCTCGAAAGTGGACATACTATTGTTGATTTTGTAGCCATTGGGACTTGTGTTCAAGGATTGGCTAATCAAAGATAGCCATTTCGCTGCAGTCCCGTTATCCTCTATAACCAACACATTGCCAGCATTTAGGGGGACAATTTCCTGAAAGCTGATGATAATAACAAGAACATGAATTGCTGGCACCCAATAATAAACTTTTTGCAAATAGAATCAAAAGAAGATACTAAATTTCCCCCCTTGGGCAAGTCCTTATTATACATGAGGAACACCCAAGTAGATTCATGGATAGCAATTCTGCCCACAAAACCTTGTCTATGAGCCACTTGAGCATAATAAACCTTGAAGGTCCTTTAAGAATCAAGTTTGACATAGCTTAATGCAATCAACCTTTTGAGTATAAAGATAAGATATGAAATTCTCATGTTGAGAGGAGCTGGATGCTTCGTATTATACACAAGATGATTGCAGACTTGCAACTTTTAAAACCTCTTAGGCACTGAAATATGCACTTAAGCAATCATCTGATCTCAGAGGTATCAGATTCATTTATAGAAAGTATTTGCTGCTTTCATATTTCATATATGTATTTCCATTAAAGTACAGAGAGAGAGAGAGAGAGAGCACACCCCAGAACATATATATCCGACTTATCATGGACCTGAAGAAAATCATCAAGATTGAGGCCACTATGAGGAGCTTTCCCTCCAACATTCCATGTTGCTGCAAATACTCTGAACAGAAAATAGAAATATAATAGAACTTAAAAAGGTATGCAGCTGAGCAACTAGACACAAGAAACGAAAGAAGCAATAAAATTCAAACAATTTTCACACCGAAGGGACTGCACATCTTGACCAATTGGCATAATACGCCTTAGGCCACTGTAAGCCAGTGTCTCCATTCCAGAGTTGGCTTGAATTTCTGCAGAGGTAAAATAGAAACTAGTTTAGATTTGAAGAGGAAATAAAGACAGAAGTCACGTCTATCTGCAAAATTTCTAAAGGTAGTCTTAGTAGCTAAAAAGTTCAGGTCTTCTCAAAACAACCAGAAGTTCTCCCTGTCAAACAAGAATCTGTGATGACAGCCAAAGATGGTAAACAGAAAGGGACTCAAGAAGTATATCATATATTCCAAGAGTGGGAGATAGAAGGAGAGAGTTCCATCCTTTTGCCTAAATTCATAGGCAAGCCACTCGTTTTCCTCTCACATGAATAGCGGAATTTGGAGTGGGCTGGTCCTAAGTTGGAGCTGATTTACTGATTCTTAGTAATCACGCGATGGACCAAAATACAAGCATGAGTATATTCTCGGTTCAAGACCAACTTGCTATGATGTTTATTCTTATCCTTTCATTTAAATCACCCCAATGCCCACTTGCTTAACCAATAGCTTGCTGAATTTTGATTGCGTTTTATTTGGACTTCTACCCTAGGCTACTAGAGAGAGAATGAAATAGACCCCATGGGCCTAATAGTAACATTAACAAGGCATCTAGGAATCTCCTTTCTCAATGAACTTTCCTTTGATGTCCACCTAGAAGAGAAACGAATAGAAATTGGTACGAACAAAAACACAGACACGCATACAAGAACAAACACAGGCACATGATTGAATCTGCTGCCTTACACTTGATGTGAAAGGGTATTAAAAAGTACTTTAAATTGAGGTAAGAGACTCCCAATACTCACCGGAGGAATTACATGGATTGTTGACCAGATTCCGGCCATTTCTCGCCCTTGACGTGAAAAACTTTTGAACGAAACACTGAAATGATTAGACCATTCGGAAGAATTAGAAAACCAAGAACATGCCCGTCACTGTCTCATATGACTGACTTATGCAAGGCTATATTGTTTATTTTACGGAGCAACCAAGAAATGTTAGAAACAGTAATATGCCCAAATATAAACCGAAACAATACTGCAGTTTCTGGAGAAAAGAATGCTCGGAGAAATTTGAAGATTAGCGGATCGAAGTTGGGAGTTTAAGTTAAACAAAAAGTAATGGCAACATGTTACCTTCTTCAGTTCGTCGTTCTTGGGAGTCATCTCAGCAATCTAAAAGAAACAGGGCAAGAAGTTCAAGGGTGGTGTTACGAATATGAAGCTTCAAAGCTGACAATAAACCTCCACAAAATCACTCATAAACCCCGCCAGAAACAGAAACATACAGGCTAACAAAACAAAGCCACACTCGTCATGCAATACCAAAACAAAGAATTTGGCCCGGGAATGGCATGGTATCTTCAAGTTCAATATGGAAGTGGTTGAAAACCCACAAAGGACTCTCCCGATAAAGTCAACTGCCCAGCATTTTTCTAATGCACGTCCAACTGTAAACAGTAAACATACGACGTATGCATATCTCAACACCAACTGATGCGAAGAGAGACAGAGAGAGGAACCTTAAATTAACATCCGCCAACCCAGTACAGAAGACTCTTGATGGATGATCTCTGGTAACAACGTGCAAGGAGGGTCTTTCTTGGGCTGCTTTAGAACGAGAAACAGTCAAATGAGGGAATATATATAAGGCGCGGAATCTTGACGAGTCTTTGAAGAAGAGTTCAAAAAAGGGCGAGTCGTGGGCAAAAGGCTGTACTCTCCTTGTCCCCGATTTGGTTGTTTTATAAGGGGAAGAGGACAACCGCCAGAGGGGCAATTACCCCCCCGCCCCGCGTACATTGGTGTGGCCTGCAACCAAGATAAACTCCATATTTATGGGGACTTCCTTCGGATTTTTGTCCTTACAATTTGTTTCTGTTACTTAAAGTCAGGCCTTGGTCGGGGGCATCGTGTTTCTGCTTTACACTTTACGAGGTTGGAAATAATTTGTTAGTCTTGTGCATTCCTGCTTTGGACCGATTGCTTTCTAGTTTCTGATAAGTAGCTGATGGGGATGGATTTAAAAATTAACTTCATTTTAATTTTAAAAGGTACATCAAATAAGTATTAATTCATACCGTTGGGCGGTGTTGGAATATCGAATAAACATTTAATATACATTCATATGTCTCTACATTACCAACAAAGAGAACAATAATTGCAGTTAACTATGTTTGCTTGTGCAAAGTACGATATGAATCTTGAATGTTAATGGAGGAGAGGATGAAACTTATTTCCATATGACGCATTTGTTTTTGGGTGAAATAATATCTGTGCAATAAATTCAAGGTTTCCATTTTTTGCTTCATTTGTTAAAATGCTCGTACATAATGGATGGTCTTCATAGCAAGCTATTATTAATCTTAATATATATCGTAACAATAAAGTGTCAATAAATGACTAAGGACCTCCACAGTCTTATGCCTTGGCCTTGTACTTGAGGTAGCAATATGACGTTCAGCCTGCAGAGTAACATTATGATCTCAATATCAGTGAGATCGTCATCACCCCTTTTGTTGGTTCCTTAGCATCACTGTTGTACCTTTTTACCAATGGCCATTTCTGACAACCACCATCGGTGCATATTGGCACATCCATAGTAGATAGCCACCATCATTCTCTACACTACTTAAAGTTTTTTAAACGAAAATTGATCAAAGTAAAGTTTCATTATCCTCTTTCCACATGTTGCTAGTTCCCTTGGATCACTAAGACAATTACTCGTTCATGATAATCGTCAGTTACCATCCATTGCTAGCATTACCACACAATGAACCACCACCACCTTCAGTCATTGATTTACTCCTGCTACTGTAACAGTTACTGTTATCATAAAAACTATAACCACCTCCACCTTCGATCATCGATCCGTTTGGGACAACGACTACCATCACCATGAAAGTTCAACCACCACGCCCTCTCCCTAAATCCCTAGCCCTCCACAACCTTAAAGTTGTTTCTTCCTTAACCTCATCCTCTCGAAACCTATCTATCTAAAAGTACCTATCAAAACCTATCAATATATTAAGGGCTAATTACACCTATGTCCCTGAGGTTAAGGTATAATTACAGACAAGGACAATAGTTTGGACAAATTACACTTATGTCCATTGACCAGACGGAAAATACAAATACATAACGGTTTGAGACAAAAAGACCAAATTGCCCATGATTTAGGAACATAAATTTTCAAATGTCATTCAGTTATCTCTTCCCCCTAATTAGGGTTTCAAAACCCTAATTTCAAATTAGGGCTTCATTTGTTCAAATTAGGGTTTCAAAACCCTAATTTCAAATTAGGAAATCATTTGTTCAAATTAGGGTTTCATTTTTCAAATTAGGGTTTTAATTTGTTCAAATTAGGGTTGTAATGCTTGTTTGGGTAAACAGAACTTCCGTTAAGATCATTAATACCATCAGGCACACTCCCCTGCCCCATCGCCCACCGTTCGTTTCCCCTCACGATCACCATCTCCATTCGCACGTGTCCGATCCGCCACCTTCACCGTCTGTTTTACCTCTTCGGTGACAGCAACGTGCAGGGATCGTTCCTCCTCAGCATGCTCGACGGGAACGGTTTCCCCATCGCCGCCGAAGACCTCATGAACATCAGCCTGGCGAATAATGTGCTCCGCCGGGGTGAGCCACAGCCTCCGTTGCCGGCGTACCTCACGCTCAGCTCTGACATCGGGAATAATCTACTTCGTCGCCAGAAGAACGACGACTTCATTCCTCTGTAATATCTGAAACAAAAAATCCTAGACTTCGTCAATGAACTGAACGGCGATCGCTGTTTGCTCCAGAAACTTCCTCCGCGTTTGTACCGCCACGGAGATGCTGTCGCCGGCTCCATAGTTATTCTCTCCGACCCTAAATTCCGTTCAAATCCGAGCTAATACGACCGCTTCAACAGAAAATCCCGGCCTTAAAATCAGTCTTATGATAAATTCCTCTTTGGAGAAGTAAGGGAGTTGGAAAGAGAAAGAGAGAGGTTGAAAAAATTAGGTTTTTTAAGACAAAAAATAGGGATAAGGGTAGTATTGGTATTTTAAAAGTACATAACGGATGACATCATCAAAATGTATAATTTTTTGACAGACGAAGGACACAACTGATACTTTTTGAAACTTAGTGTCCTTGACTGTAATTATACCCTAACTTCAGGAACATATGTGTAATTAGCCCATATATTAACTCAACCTATGGAAACCCATACCCCAAAAACATCACTGCCATGACAACTTTCTAGAAACCAATCTTCAGTCACCACCTTAACAGTCACCATATAACCTATTATCACCCCTTACGTGTCTCTCTTTCGCTCTTCTATCTTGCCTTTCAATTGTTGGCGCAACTTAAGCAACTCCAAATATATTTACCATATTGTAAATCAATAAGATACAAAGACAATGTATGGCTACATCATTTTTCTGCTAAATTCACACATCATCATTTTCCCATCTCTTGCTGTTTCTGTAGCATTGATGTCACGATATTCCTATACCCGTGAACATCTCCCACAACCATGACCATTGCCATACTTGTACCTATAAATCCAACATTGTACTATACACCTCCTGCATTTGTCTCTTTTCACCTAAAGTGAATAAAGTACGATAAAATGTCATTATAGTTCTACCATATCTTGTTGGTTCTCTAGTATTGTTGCCGCGTCTCTCCCTTTACCATGGCCATCTATCAGGAGTCATGACAACCACTATAACCATATGCACACCATCACTATTCATCATCTTCATTCACCAGGTAGTCCAAGCATTACCACACCATCAACTATTAGCTTCTTTACTCACTCCTCAGCGACAACAATTACCATCACCATGGAACTTCAACCACCATGCCATCACACAACAACCTTCTGGGTCATTCTTGCCTCAATCTTCAATTTCTCAAACTCCAATCTTTAGCCACCATCATAATAGTCCCCTCAGAAACCACAATCACCTTTCATGTCTCTCTCTTTCTCCCTTGATCTTACCTTTCCCACTGTTGGCTTGGTTGAAGATGCTACGCATGGTGAATAACTTATCCTGGTGAGATTTCTTCGTAACTCAAAGCTCACATTACCTCAGGGTAAATGAAACACAATGTGAGCTGTAGCTACACGATTTTTGCAAAGTTCACGTATCTACAAATGTGCCACAAAAAGTGGGTGTTCTTAACTCTTAAATAGCGAAGTAAATTTGTGTTTTAGTTCATGATGACTAAGTTGGACTAATTAAATTACACAAATATGCTCACACGGCTAAAAAGTATCACCTAAAATAAAGGGCAATTCTCTTATACATGTGAAATTATTCATCTGATTGTATAGTGCTTATACTAATTCAACTAAAATCCATTTTTATAGGCAATTTTTACTTCTAATTTACCATGAGTGCTTCAAGTGACAACCCATTAATACACAAACTCTTTTTAACAATTACGTTAGAATTCTGAAATGACCTCTAAGTTATTGCTGAGTTGATTCCATGTATTGTTATGCATGGTTGTCAAGTTTAGCTTACACATGCCATTTAATCCGCATAATCTCATTGCTCTGGAATCTAAATTGTAAGCTATTATCTTACAAAGATCACCGACTTATAAAGGGTGCAAGTTCAGCTCAACCTTCTTCCTATTCTTGGAGGCTTAAAGGGCCAAAGATGAATAATGGTTAGTGATTGTTACTTCTTTTCCTTTCAGTGCCTTGAAGTCTCTTCTGAGTTTATTTGTGGTACCTGGTTTCAAATCCTACAGTTTTGCAGAAGAAGCATATAGTGATTCCAAATCAAGAGAAATGTAGGAATGATCTTGTATTGGAGGTGCAAGTGCATCAATCTATGGCCCATAGTCCATCTATTAGTACCTCTAACAAGTTCCAAAGTTTTGTTGATCACGAGAAGGAAATAACAAAGGAAGATGCCAGTAACTGTCATGAGCAAGCTTCATCACTACTAAAATCTCATTATATTGATGGTTCTAGTAAGCGTAAGAGAGGTACTACAAGAACGTGAAAGGGCACCAAATGTAAATAGCTAGGATTGTGAGATTGAATATTAGGGGTTTTAATGATATTGAAACAATATGATGTCAGAAATTTGTTGAAAAAAAGAAATGATATCCAAATTGTTGGACTAATTGAGACGAGAATTAGAGTGGATAATTTAGCTGCTATCACAACAACTTGGAATAAAGGCCGACACTTTGAACGTTATGCCAATGCCTAAGAGGTTTCTAAAATTTGAATTGGATCAGATACAAGGAAAATGTGTTTCTAATTGATTGACTATACCTCTCAAGTGAAAACGGGAAATATGCATGATATTGACAATTTTGATATTTTTCCCTGTCTTCTATTTATGGTAATAATAAAGAAGATAAGAGAAGCTCTTTGTGACAACAGATGCAACATATTGGGAATTTTATTGGCAATCAGCCTTGGATGATAATGAGAGACTTTAATGTTGTAATAGGAGTAAACGAAAAACTAGGAGGAGCTGGACTTAACATTAGAAATGTGGAGATGTTTAATCAGTTTCTTCACAAGCTTAATCTAGAATAATGGTTATCGCTAATTTGTTTTACAAATAGAGCAATAACACGATAGATGATTTGATTATGTGCATAATTGACAGAGTGTTGCAAAATGAAGCTTGGCTTTCAAATTGTCCTGACTCTCATGTGGAAGCTCGTGCTTGGTATATCTTACCATTTGAAACTTCTCATAAACATAAATAAGGCTAGATACTGGAAATAGGCCTTTTGAAAATTTCAAGTTTTGGATGTTTCACTCCACTTTTAAACCTAACATGGAGATAATGTGGCTTGAGACTTATGCTGGGGATGCTAGTCATTAACTTTACACCAAATTGAAGAAGTTAAAGCCCTAGTTAAAGCTGTTAAATCCTACTTTAGTAGTCTTTCTCAAAAAACCACAGCCAAGTAAACTAAATTGTAAGATTTACAAGGGGCTATCCTTCTTAAGCAGGACAATGGACTGGTTAATTTGGAAAAAGAACTTCAACAGCAGTATTATTATCTTGCTAAGGCTGAGAAAGGCTATTATTATCAGAAGTCCAGTGCAACATCTCAAATTGGGGAATAACAATACCAGCTATTTCTATAAGAATTTGTAAATTTTTAAGGCTCATAATAAATTGATATCCATTAACTTTATGGATGTAGAATAGATGAGAAGTGAGAAGGGTATTATGCAAGCTGTCATTAACCATTTTGCAAACTTTCTTGGTGAATCTGTCCCTCAACGGAATCATACTAAAGCTAGGCTGCAGCAAGTTATACACCAGTGATTATCTGCTCAAGGCCAGACTATGCCCTGTGCAACTATTATAGCTTAGGATTTAAAAGAACCTATATGCTTCCAATGAAGCCAAACAAAGTCTCTGGGCATGCTGGCTAAAATGTTGAGTTTTCTTAAACATAGTTAGAGTTGGTGTGTAAGGATATGGAACATGTAGCCATGGACTTCTTCCATAAAATGTAAGGGGATAAAGTTGTTTTACAACACAACACAACACTTACTTTGGTTTCTATACTCATGCCCCAAACCATGAAGGATTTTAGACTAAGAGCATGAAGCAATGTGATACACAAATGCATATCCAAAATTCTGTGTGCCAGAATTCAAGGTGTTCTACAAAGTCTTGTATATAACATGCAATTAGCTTTTGTTGCCAAAAGGCAAATTGCTCACAATTTTCTCTTATTGCAAGAGATTGTAAGGAATTATCACAGACAAGGTGGTGCCCTTAGATGTGTCCTTAAGATTGATAATTAGAAGGCTTATGACTCTGTTGGTTGGGACTTTTTGAGATGCATAAAGAAATTTTTTCATTTCCCTACTAAATAATTGAATGGATCATGTTAATGTGACTGCAGCAAGATCTTCCATTAACCTTAATAGTTTCATGCAAGGATACGTTCCTAGTGCCAAAGGTCTAAGATAATATCTAATCTCTCCTTACCTAAATTCACTTGTAATATAAATCTTCTCTTATTTGTTGGATGACTGTACTGCACACGAGGACTTTACTTTTCATCTAAGATGTCAAGTCGACAAATTAACCATCTCTGTATTGCGCGGCTGATTTATTTATCCTAGCTGCTGCTGATACAAAGTCCATCCTAAAGTTAAGCAAGCCATTAATGAGTTTGGTCTTCTCTCTAGGTTATCTCCTAATCTGTTAAAGAACTCTATTTTCATTGCTGGTACTAATTAAAGGACTGCTACTCAGATTTTGCAAACTATTGACATTCCTCAATATCAATTCCCTATCTGTTACCTTCAAGTTCCTCTCATATCCACCAAACTTAATTTCAAAGACTGTCAAATTCTTATTAAATGGATTATAAAGAAAAGTAATAGCACTGCATATCTCTCTTATGCTGACATATTACAATAAGCACTATTTGATCTCTTTATATGTTTGTGTTATGGTGTTCAATCTTTATATATACTACCTAAGAAGATCATTAATCAGATTGAGGTCAAGATCAAAGCCTTTATATGACATGGAAAAGATGTCCATTGTATAGGGGCTAAGATGGCTTAAAAGGACTTGGGTTTGCCTAAAACTAAATGGGGCTTAGGCTTTAAAAGACTTGAGGTATGGACCAAGGCTGTAATTTGTAAGCATTTTTGGGGTCTTGCACAAAGAAAGACTCCCTGTGGGTTAAATGGTGTCATATTTACATAACAAAGCATTAGCATTATGGTCTTTCAAAACTTAACTGATAGTGGTCAGTGGGTTTCACCTAGTGATTGATCTAAAGAACTTAGAATTTGGCATGAAGAAATGGCTGTAATGCCACAACCTCACTAAAAAATCAAAGATACAACTACTTGGAAATTGGCAAAAATTGGGTAGTTTATATAATTCATTCAGCTCGGGCTTTAAGGACTACTGCTTATAAAGTTCTTTGGTGGAAGCGTATTTTGGTTTTCTAGAAATATACATTAACATGCTATGATCTTGTGGATGTTTTGAAAATGATGATTGAGGACTAAGGATAAGCTAACGATATGCAATTGTGTTGATAATGACAACTTTTCCCTATGCCATTCCCATAAAAAAACTATGGACCGTTTGTTTCTGAACTTTTCTTATACCAAAGGTCTTTGGAGAAAGGTTTTTCACATATTATATATAATGTTACCTATGCAAACTAGGAATCAGTTTTTCCAGTAGGTAATAAGGAAAATCCAAGGCAAAAGCTTTCATGCTAGGTTGAGCAGACTTGTTTTTGCTTCTATTGTCTATGTCATTTGGAATGAGAGGAATAACATGGTTTTCAATCAGGATAAGAGGATTGTTGATGGTAGAGATGTCAAACAGGTCGGGCTGCTCGTGGGCCAGTCCGACCCAGCCCAAAAATAACCTAGCCCAGCCCAGCCCGGCCCATTATGTGAACATTGCTAGCCCTAGTCCATAGGGCTAAGGGAAGGGTTGGGCCACCATATTCTCCAAAAAAGTCTGCCCCAGCCCGACCCTCAAAAAACCCGAGCACAGCTCGATCCAAAGCCCGATCCAGGCCCAGCCCTAAGAAGTCCAAGTTCGGCCCAATTTTTTGGCCCGAATCTGGCCCAATCCAGGCCTGGCCTTAAAATTCAAACTTCAAAAAATTTCAGATTCCCCCAACCACTCTATTTTCTAAAAATTTCACTTTACCCCCCTCCAACAGCTATATAACAGCTAGTTTGGGGGTATTTTCGTCTAATCGTAGTCTAACTACCCTCCCCGATAACTATAAACGGCTAGTTTTAGGGATATTTTGATCTTTTGTGAACTTTGAAAAATCTATAAATTCAACCCATCTTCTTCACATTTTTCACATCAATCTTCTCACTCTCTCTTATCTAAATTCTACAAGCTTTCCTACCATTCTTATTTGTTCCTAAGTACTAACCTTCTCAATTTTCAATTACAAGTATTATTTAATTATTTAGTAATTTTGTTCTTTTCCATTTAATTACTCTTACCAGTTTTATTTATTCATTCTTGTCAAACAATTTTAGCTTAAAATATGTCTTTCTCAAGATTATTTAAATCAAGTAGCCAAAAATGTCCAGCAACACCACAAGTATCACAATTTCAAGATCCACCACTAATGGGTATAGATGCCCAAAATTTTATTCAGTTTAACCAAAACATTCCAAATTTTAAATATACACCTTCATAAGATTACCAGCATTTTAGTCAAGAAACGTAGCTCGGTTGGCGACACTACTACTCCAGGGTAGAATTTTATCCAAATGAGTGGTCATCATGATGATGGACCGAGCAATCCTGCTTTTAGTTTGTCAAAAGTCCAAACGGAAAAATAAAAATAAAGCTAAGTGTTGAAATCATTTTGACGAGATTATAGTTGATGGCGTTCGAAAAGCTCAATGTAAGTATTATGGAAAATTATTTTTGTCTGGTAGTGATAATAGACATTATCCGACATGTGCACCTAATCAAGGTCATGTCGATTCGACCCAAACACAATTATCTTTTTACAGAAAGTTATTTATTAATAATCAGCGAGACCAAGGAGACGGTCTTGCTGAATTTATTGTTCACGATAAACAGGCTTTTAATTTTGCTGATAATGATAAGTACTCTAGATATATAAATACTTACGTGCAACCTTTGTATAAAACATTTCACAAAAACACAGCTAGGTCTGATGCACTTAGACAGTATAATGCTGCTAAAAGACACTTGATTGATTATTTTGATAAGTTTGATGGTAGAGTTAGTCTTACGTCTGATGTTTGAAAATCTCCTTTTACTATGGTTAATTATGCTTGTGTGATAATACATTGGATTGATTCTGATTGAGTTATGAATAAGAGAATCATCGCTTCAGAACTCTTTCCCTATCCGCATGATGCATTTCACGTTAGTGATATAATATGCCGAGTATGTAACACGTGTAAATTAGCGGACAAGATTATGAGTATCAGTTTTGATCATACTTCTAATAATATAGCTGCTGATCAAGTCTTAAAGACGAACCTTAGACCTATATTTGATAGTAACTTTTTCATGTTCCATGAGTTTGTCATATAATTAATTTAATTGCTCAAGATGGTTCAGCAGCTGTAGGAGATGTTCGTCATAAAATGAGGGGTATGGCGGTGTATATTCATTGTTCGGGTATGATAAAACACGAATTTAAAACTTTGTGTCGTCAATATAGTTTGCCTTGTAGGAGACCACTTACAGATGTCGTGCATAGGTGGAACTCCACATATTAAATGCTTTTACATGTTACGTTATACAAACAAGTGTATATTCATTGCCTACTTACCATGTTCCCAGAAGGCTTGCCAACTCCCGACGAATGACATAAGGCTGCACACCTAGTTTATCTTTTGGAGGTATTTTACACGTCTACCATTCTATTGTCTGGTACCTACTATCCTACATCCCCTATCGTGTATTAGAAATTCTAAAATTTGCTAATATTTTAGGGAAATTGAGATATATAGAACCCTTTCAGGATATAGTAGAATAGATGAACATTAAGTTTAATAAATATTAGGAGGAAATAACCTCTTGTTTTTGCTGTCGCCACTTGTTTGGATCATAGGTTCAAGTTGCATGGCGCGTATGTCTCCATAGTAAAAATATTTGAAAAAATGTGCTATCCAACAGCCGAGACAACCGAGCTTACAAAGAAAGTGAGTAAGTCATTTGAAGATCTTTATAACTTATATTGAAATTCCACTGACATGCGCAGGCGAGCTACATCGTCGAGCAGTCAAATCTATTATGGGTCATTTTTTAGGGGCCTTGAACATCTAATGGCAAACAAACAAGTGTGAAGCTACTTCTAGTTCTACAGGTTCGTCATCCTTTTCCTCTTTTGATGAAATTGGTTTATATGCAAATATTGATCATTATTCTTCATTACCAATGGATGAGCAAATGCGTTTTGATTTGTTAACTTTTTGGAAAAAAAAATGCAAAAATTTATAAAACTTTATCCCAAATTTCTCGGGATGTACTACTGGTGCAAGCCTCTATGGTTATTTCAGAGTCTTGTTTTTAAGCGAACGGGAGGGTGTTGGATGGCAGGAAGAATCCTCTTAAACCCCGAGTCACTCGAGTTATATATAAGTTGGAAGGATTATCTTCGTACAAAATATCGGGAACCAGATAAACCACTTGACGATAGGCAGAGCAACAATTCGAGAGTTAAAGATCTTCCAGGTGATTAGGTAATTTCCTTTTCTTTTTATTTTCTCAACTTTTTAGAATAAATTATTTCTCAAAATATAGTTTACATTTTCGCCATAGATTATTTGCAAACAAATTAAATGTATTTAAAGAAAATAATGCACATGAGAATGTGGCTATTTACAAGAAAAATAGATATTTTTTTCACTTATATATATATATATATATATATATATAGGGAGCTGATTCATTGATCGCGCTAACAAATGAAGTTAAGTTTTCAGCTCGATCTGGCCGTCCACGCGCGATCTGTGGACGGTCCATATCTTTTTTTTGCATTTTTTTAAAGTCCATCCGCTACATTATGCAGCGGATAGATTTTTGACAAAAGTACCCCTCAACCCCCAATTGAGTGCCTTATATTATGTGAGTACAGTATTTTTCTGGTACATAATGTAGCGGACAAATCTTAGGAAAAAATCAACAGAGTCTGTAAAGGCACACTGTGTTCTGTTTGTTATCTGTTTGTTCTATTGCGTGCTCTTCAAGAAAAGGCAATGGAGTTCCACAAACTAAAATTCAAGTGCAAAAAGCTTCTCAAAGGGATGAAGAAAATGTTCAAACAGCTATGCCCGTAGCACTGTCACAGCTCTCTTGTTTCTGAGCCAACAAAAATTCAACTCAAATGAACCCACAACCACCACCATTTCGCCACCGCCACTGAACCCATCACCACCACCACCACCATCTGAACCTCTACCTCCCCGAATCACCACCATTCAAACATCCGCCATCTCAAACCTCTATGCAAGATAAATAACATCTAAACAGAGAGTGAGGTAGAGAGGAGATGAATAATTAAGTTTCAAAATTCTCAAAATTCCAAATGGGTTTATGTTTTACCACCCATAACCACCGCCACCGCACTACCACCCACATGCACCCAATACCATAAACATCATACCCATTACCTTGCCATCGCCGAGCACCACCGCTCATCAACGTCAGATCGACAGACCACACATCAGCTTTTCTCGATCTTATTTTGAAAACGCACGGTAGCGTTCCTGGTGGTGCTTCAGAGTCTATCGGAGAGCAACTCCAAAGAAAATGGGGTTGCCACAGCAGGTGGATTGCTTCATTCCTCTGTCGTCGCCGGAAGCAGAGCTGTCTACAAAGCGGTAGCTTTCCCCACCCGCCTAATGGCGGTGACGTCGAGGCTACGATGGCGGCGGTGATGCCGAGGCTACGGCGGCGACGCCAAGGCTACAGATGATGATAAATTTGGGGTTAGGGAGACGAAAGTGCTAGCGATGAACATGGAGGGAGGGAGGGGGAGAGAGAGAGAGGGTTTTTTTTCTAAAGAGTGAGAAAAGTAAGAAGTGAGATTGAACGTGGGTGTGTGTTTCCAAAATATTGTCCGCTACATTACGTAGCGGACGATATTTTGGAAAATATAACATATGGATATTGAAGGGCAATTTCGTCAAAAAAATCGTCTGTTACATTATGTAGAGGGCAATTTTTAAAAAAATGCAAAAAAAAAGATTTGGACCGTCCACAGATCGCGCGTGGACGACCAGATCGCGCTGGCAACTTAACTCCATTTGCTAGCGCGAGCAATGGATCAGCTCTCATATATATATATATATATATATATATATATATATATATATATATATATACGGTCCAGATCTTTTTTTTACGTTTTTTTAGCCCGTCCGCTATATTATGTAGCGGACGATTTTTTGACAAAAATACCCTCCAAGCATATCCGCTACATAATGTAGCGGACGGACTTTTCTGACATTTTTTTCTCTTTCTCTCATTAATGCTCTGACATTTGTTTTCTCTCTCCTTACATCCGCTACATTATGTAGCGGATGAATACTAATTTTCTGAAAAGACCCGATGTGTCAGATCTGGAAAAGAGACAACTCTTTTTATTTTCTCTATCTTCCTCATCTCTCGTCCTCTCCATCTTCTCCTTTTCCCTCGTACCCATTCTCTGAAGATGGCAGATCTGCTGTCATGGCAGAGAGAGGCATCAGAGGAGAGGAAGCTTCGACGACAGTATCGGGGGCCCGCAGCGGACATCCCACGGCTTCGTCTTGCGTGGCCCCGTCCTATGGTGGTGTGCCGTCGCCTTCTTCTGCGGCCGCGACGAGCTCTTAATCACAAGACTGAAATCACTTCTCTCACGCATTTCATCAAACACCTTATGCGCGTCCAGGAAACTCTCACAACTACAATACATTTGCAGCAGACAGGTGTCAAGAAATCCAGATGAGTTTTCCACAATTCTTCTCAGTCTATCATGTATCGACCTTCCACCCGATAAAGACCGCAGCTTCGCACATGTTTCAAGCAAGATTTCATACTAGTGAGGAGCGACCGAAACACCAAACTCGTCCAGTTCTTTGAGAAACTCTTGCGCCTCTTTGAGCTTACCTTGTTTACAAAGCGAGACTAAGTGCACGTTCTCGAGACGGCCTTGTTGAATCTGGGGTGGTTTGGTCGTAGAGGGGTTGCATTTTAGCGATACCCACGAAGGAATTTGAGTGTAGTTTGCGGTTTTGATGTCTTTGCAAGCAAGCCGAATGTCTTTGCAATAAACATTAGAATTCCATTACAGATAAGGAATATGTAGCTTTTGTACAGAGAATGGGCCAGAAGTTGGAAGGGAAATGCAGAGAAGTAGAACTTGAATGAACAAAGTAAGAAAAAGCACCACGAGGAATGAGCAAAAAGCAAGGAAAACACAGAAATTGAGAGTAGCAACTGGGTAGCCTTTCTCACAATCTGAGACGTTGCAACTTGACTCAAAGTTTGTAAACTCTGTTTGGATCTGTAAAAAACTTGTTTGCTACATAATGTAGCGGATGAGAGAAAGTCAGAGAGAGAGAAAGTCAGAGCATTAATGAGAGAGAGAGAATGTCAGAAAATTATGTCCGCTACATAATGTAGCGGACGGGCTGTTTTTAAGTCGGAGGGTATTTTTGTCAAAAAATCGTCTGCTACATAATATAGTGGACGAGCTGAAAAAAACGTAAAAAAAAGATCTGGATCGTCCACAGATCGGTCGTGAACGGCCAGATCGCGTTTGCAAAATCTCCTATTTTGCCCGCGCTCTCAACGGATCAGCTCCATATATATATATATATATATATATATATATATATATATATATATGGAGCTGATCCGTTGACAGCGCTGGCAAATGGAGTTAAGTTGCCAACGCGATCTGGCCGTCCACGCGCGATCTGTGGACGGTCCAGATCGCGCCTTTTTCGAATACTGTCAGTCGTCCGCGACACTATGTCGCGGATGGTATTTTTTACCTTTTTGCCCTCTGACCCGTCCGCTACATTGTATCGCGGACGGTCCAAATTTTTTTTTTTACGTTTTTTTTTAAGTTCGTCCGCTATATAATGTAGCGGACGCTTTTTTTACAATAATACCCTCATGTTCCGTCCGCTACATTATGTAGCGGACAAACAAGCAGACACGATTTTTGACCTCTTTCTCTATCTTTTCTCTATCGTACTTCTGACATGTCTCTGTCTCTCTCTCTCATTTCTCTCATCAATTTTTTACACTTTCTCTCTCTTTCCTTTCTCTCTCTCTCTCCTCTCTCTATCTCTCTCTCATCAATTTATGACTCTCTCTTTCTCTCTCTTTCTCTCTCTTTTCTCTCACCATGTTTCAGTGCATCTGAATTTGGAAAGCGAGTTGTTTGAATATCAAAATTGTAAAACAGATCAGCAATGAACATGTTTGAATATTGAAATTGTTAGAATATCGAATTGGCTTGGAGAGGGAGAGCAGGTGCACGCACCTAACAAACCCGGCAAGCATTGAGTTCCAACTCACAACACTTCTCTTAGTCATTTCATCAAACACGTTACGTGCATTGGCCAAACCAGCTTGTTGGCAATAAAAAATAAATTGCCCGAGAACAAACGGGTTTTAACAACCCAAAACAAACACTCAATATATATTTGTTAACACACAAAGTACAAACACTCTTCTCTAACTCAGCTCGTAGGAGCTTTTCATTCAAGTTTTCACACACATTACAAATAAGTGAGACCATGTCTCTTTATACAGAAATGGAGAGGCGGTGGCAAGCTATCCAAGATAGCTAAAAGCTGCATGAAGTCCAAACAGCTAAAAAACAGCTGAGAGGCGGTGGAGACATTTTTTTCAGCTGGGTTCTTCTCATTTTGATTTCTTCACAATGAAGCAAAGAAGAAAGAAGGTGTAATTGAGTTTGCAGCCCATAATTGTTGACTTATTCAACAATACAACACCAAGTTTAATTTGCCAACAAGCCTTCCCTCCACCAACTGTGTACAAATTAACCAGATTCGTCTGAACAAACACGTTGGAGAAAAACCATTCGCCAAAACCCTCGCCTGCACCTGCTCTCCCTCTCGCAACTGTCCCACCTTCGGCCGTGTTGTGGGCTGTTGTCGTTGCTCTGCAAGGAGGATGGAGAGAGAGAGAGAGAGAGAAGAAAAAGAAGAAGAAAGGAGGGGGAGATGAGGTCAGAAGACATGTCAGAGAAAATAAGAAGTGCATCTCTCATGTCTGCTACATTATGTAGCGGACGGAGTTGGAGACAATTTAATGTTCTGTCTACTCGTCCGTTATATAATGTAGCGGACGGAACATGAGGGTATTATTGTAAAAAAAGCGTCCGCTACATTATATAGCGGACGAACTTAAAAAAACGTAAAAAAAAAAATTTGGACCGTCCGCGATACAATGTAGCGGATGGGCTGTTTTTAAGTTTGAGGGTATATTCGTAAAAAATATCGTCCGCTACATTATGTAGCGGACGAACTTAAAAAAATCGTAAAAAAAAGATCTGGACCGTCCACAGATCGCGCGTGGACGGCCAGATCGCGTTGGCAACTTAACTCCATTTGCCAGCGCTGTCAACGGATCAGCTCCCATATATATATATATATATATATATATATATATATATATAACTTTGTCTGCTTGTTTACAAGCAGTCGATCCCAAGCCCAGATTAAAGGAGGAGAGCATATGAACAGATCTATCTTAAATTTAAAAAACAAAAAATGAATAAAAAGAATTTAAAATAAAAATTATTTTTTTTATAAAGGCCTAAGCCTGACCCAAGCTCGACCCTTAATTTTGGGACAAGGGCTTGGACTAGGAACGGGCCCTCATATTCTTGAGGTGGCCCGACAGAGGCCGACCTATTTGTCCATGGCCCGGCCCGGCCCATTTTCCTGTCAAGCCCAAATGGCCCTAGCTGGGTCGGCCCAAGCCTGGCCCTTTGACATCTCTAGTTGATGGATATTTATGGGTGATTCAAAAGATAGTGCAACATAGAGTTATAAGCTGGAAAAAAATATGTTGCTCGTCAGAGCAGTAGACTGCTTTGCACAACTTGGGAAATATCTGAGAGTGCTTAATTTTTCGTTAAGTCTTTGGACAGTCTCTATTGCATTTCATAGTTTGGTTTTCTTTGAAGCGTTTCTTTGTTTTGGTTGATATGAAGATGAGCTTCATGGAATAAAATGACATTTTACAACCCCCCAACCTCTTAAAATTAAAAAAACAAAACAAATGCTATCACCACTTGGCAAATATTTGAATCCTTGCTACTTAAGATACTTCAGTAATACTTCGTAGTACATGTGGAGGTACCACAAGAAGTATCATCCAACTCACATGCCAAGTATGATAATGTAAGATGGGCAATCACCAAGGTAACCTGGAAGCCTTAACAGAGCCTAAGGAATGAAAGTGTTGTGAGCTAAAGGTGCGTAGTAAGTGAACGACAGTGACAAGTCGAATACTGAGGTCAAAGTCAAGGTTTATAGTCAGCAGGGTCTAGTGCTTAAGTTTTTCCTCTTTTTTTAAATTCATTAATTCTAAAATTTTAGATTGAGAAAGTGAACGTATTACAATAGATTAGTTTTTTAATTATTGTTGGGAAACTGAGCTCATAAGTCCACTACTTGTTAAAAACTAGGGAGCACCCTTGAGGAACGACAAGTCGTTCAGAGTGCACGATATGCCGTGTTTCGCCAGACTGTCTAATCGCCATAGTCACTCGGCCTGCCCTATGCAACTACCCTTTTTCTGTCTAGTAAGACCTACTCACACGATGCTAGTGGACCCAAGAAGGCATTGAGAATGCATGCACCTTACCAGTGGCAGGCTAGGGAGGCTCGTTTCTGAAGACATGCTCCCCTCTCGAAGTGACCCAGGGTCAAGATCCTTAGAGATGTCGATGAAGAGCCTCGATGCTAGATGGTATCTTGGACGAGTCACCTATCTTGCGCTGATCAATCCTTGTGATGGAGCACACAGAGCGCATTGAGGCAGTATCCCAGAGGAATCGCCTTCCCGATGGGCTGAGGTAATGCCTCAGAGGAGTTACCTACTTATTTCAAAGGATTCCTGGCCTAAACACTCAAAGCTCTCTGGCTGAGATAGTGCCCCAGGGGATTCGCCTCTCCCGGAATGAGTCCTCATGGTGGAGCACTCAAGCTTGCAAGGTAGTGTCCACAAGGAGTCGCTTACATGGTAGAAAGGGGATCCTTATGTCGAAACACTTAGAGCTCCATGAGGTAGTATCCCGAAGGAGTCGCCTACCCAAAGAGATGTTAATTGCACATTGGAGAGTGGGCCAAAACATGTTCCACGACCAACGCCAAAGGGCGTGTGATGTATTAAGGAAATGGACCAACACTAGGGGTATGGTAGTAGGGTACCGTGCTGGGGACACATCACAGGGAAACGATGCAATACAAGGGTAAAACGGGGATACATGCGGTGCCAAGGGTAGATTGTAGAAAGGTGTTGCTTTCGCACGATTAATGGGTGTTGTGCAAGGCACTTAACATGGACGTAACACATAGATGTTGCCGATGGGCATCGTGCGAGAGGCACCTAGCTTGATGTCAAGGTGTGGGTGCAGTAGCGGTGTGTCATGGAGCACAGAGCCCTTAAGAGCAATAGATTGAAGTATGGACGCTTTTCATTTGATGGTGAGATGACCCATGGAAAGGTGGTCAAGCAAGGCGGTACCCATGGGATGCCCATGTGCCCAAGGAGAGGGGTTCAAGTGAAGGCATGGAGAGGGGCTGAAGACCCCAATGGAGATGAGGGATCCGAATACAAGTGCTTTGTATTTGGATAGTGTTTTGGAGCTCTGATTTCGTCTTTTAATTTGAGGTTGCATTGTTGTAAAAGATTTGGAATTAGATTGTTCGTAAGCAGGATATTTTGACGTAGTATATTAAGTTCCGCTTCCGGGTCCGGCACGTGACAATTCCACAAAAGAAAACTTGCTATTCTTCTCTTCTGTTGAGAGAAAATAACTAGCAAGATTTGTTAAATCTGTTTTCTTACCGAGCAAAATAATCAAGATATAAATCAAGCATTTGAAGATTAACCACTTGCGTAGGCAACTAGAGCTGCTACTAAATCCTCATATAAAGCAAAAGAACAAATGCTGCCATCCTTGCATAAAAGTAGAATAGTCCTCTGATTTAGGAGCGTATGTGAAGCAACCCTAAATAAGAACCACAGACAAGAGTTTATGTGGTCCTGGGGAAGCACCAATACCAAATCTCAGAAAAACATATTAGAAAGTTACTTGAAGGTAATCGACCAGGTTCTTGTCAACTTGGAAAGCTTTGGCAAGTAAATCAGCTGGGATGGATGGGTTTGATCCGAAAACGGCATTAGCCACGGTAATGACACCAGGGTTTTGGCTGCTCAACGTAGAGAGTGAAACAGCATTCCCATGCCCAAAATTTCTTTGATAATGAACTAGTCCAACTGGGAACACAAAGACATCGCCCATTTGTAGGAATTTGGTGATAAGTCGGTTTTCAGGGTTGGAGGTGACAAAGCCAACTTCAAGGGCACCTTCTAAGACTGTCAGTATCTCGGTAGCGCGAGGGTGGACGTGTGGAGGCACAACACCCCATGGTGCGTAGTCAATACGTGCCAACGAGATGCCAAGGGTGTTCAGTCCGGGCAGTTGAGCCACGGTGACGGGGGAAACCACAGAGCCAAGCTTGTTTGAAGTATTGCGTGGTACGTGAAGTCCGCTGAAGAAGAAATGGTCAGCCTGTACAAGCTTAGAGTCCATGCAAGCCCGGCCATTAACAAGTGCTGCAGGAAAGCAGAAAAGTTTATGTTAGCAAAAGAACACGAAATCAGCTATAATGTAAAACAGGCAAGTATTGTAAACTTGAATTCAGACCTGAGCTAGTAGGGTCGGCCACGCAGATATCTTGCAAGGGACTAGGCTCGTAAGCCATGGCAAGACTGCATGAGAGCGCTAGCAAACTCAAAAACAGGAAGTTGTTTGCCATTTTGTGTTCTCCTTGTAGTTTAGTCCTTAAGAAGAGCAGTGCATATAATGGAAAGAAGCAAGAAAATACTGTGAAACCAAAGGATCATGTAATCCGTTATATACGGTTTATGTGACTTGTGTGGATCGGACAAAAGAGAGGAAGGAAGACCAAGTCCATAACCAGATGAGCTGCCGTCTGAACTGCCTTGTCTAATTGCACAACGTGTATATGGTAGCGGAATCTATGTTCTATGCCGGACGTAATGGCCGGAAGACAATATGCTGTTTGAATGGAATCCATGAATGTCAGAGATTTTCTATACTATTACACTATGCCATTAAGCATTTGGCTGCATCGCGTCTATATTAAGCATCTGTCTGCATCAGTTGATTCTCTATCCAATTGTCCGTTTATAAAGCACCCGGCTGCAACATTTGGTTATCTGTCTGTCTGGCTAATGCCCAATAAAGCAGCCAAATTGCCTCTTTGCAGCCAGTCTAAACTTTTGATGCATGAAAGCTGACATTTAAGCGTGTTTTATAATGCAATTAAGCACTTAAAACTTGAACGCTCCAACGGTTCTTATTTAAGTGCGTTTGACAACTTTAGATTTTGTATCTCATAAAATATTGAGAGACTAAAATTTTTGAGTGAGGATACTTGATACCTATTACTTGATATGCAGTAAGGTGGTAGTCGATCATTGGACAAAATTTTACGTGAAAGCGATAAGAACCGCCATGATGTCGTCATGAGGTTTATGTGGCAGCAGCGGCAAGGTAGGGTGATGTTTGGATGATAGTGGTGGTGGTGGTGGTGATTGAGTGGCAGGTAGGGGTGGTGGTGATTGAATGGCGGGTGGTGTGAGTGTGGTGATCAAATAGCGGGTGGTAGTGGTGGTAGAGCTACAACTTCGGAGGGATGAATGGGCCCAAGCGCCCGACCATAACCGGCCCGTTCTAAAAAACTCGTGTCAATGCCAACTCAACCCGCTTACGAGCCGAATAATATTTATCCACACCCAGCCCATGAAAGTATTTGTTGGCACGAGCTGCCAACCGGTTGTCTATGATTACAAATAAGTTTTGGTTTACTTAATTTTAGCATATCAATAATCATCCAAGTCTATCAATTAGTCCAGAGTTTTTGTTTACTTAATTTTTAAGCATAATTATCATCCAAGTCTACTAATTAATGTAATGAAGAAACGTATAGTGAAGTCTAAAAGTGAATTTAAAAAGAAAGGACAAGAGTCTCAAAACAATCTTAAAAAGTCTACTCCTGTATAAGAAAGAAAGAAGGAAAAAAATGAAGTCTTCAAATGTCTCCAAACCCATATGCTTAGAGGCTTTTAAAGACTAAAGGAAAAGAGCACATATTTTGTACACATAATTTTATATGCAAAATTTATAAAAGTTGGAACAGGTCTGGGTAGGGCTTTAAAACCCTTTGTTAATGCCCAACTCATATTTTTTACAAGCCCAAAATTTTGTGACCAGATCCATATTGCTCTATGTAAAATTAAGTAAGTCCATGCCAATATTTTTACGGCCTGACTCGGGTTGCCCACCCCAAATTGCACCCCTCACTGGTAGTGGTGATGATTGAATGGCAGGTGGTATGGTGTCATGTGATGATTGAGTGGCGGATGGTAGTAGGGAAAGGAAAAACGAAAGCTCAAGCCTTAACGATAAGGCAGTCGCTTAAAGGCTTAAAAATACAAATTTATCTAAAATAAGTAAGAATTAAGAAGGTGTAACAATGTTGTCCCAGAGTTAATCCACTTAAACGGGACTTCTACTAACTCCTATGAACGATATGCGCCAATTCCCGAAATCAATTAGTCTAGTGACCACTTTAGGACAACTGAAAGTCCAGTGGTCAAAGTAAAATTATTAGGCCAAGAGTTCGGTGATCATTGGTATAGTTTACTCTAGAAATATGAACGTTAGCATATATTTATGGGGCATTACTATTTGTGACAAAAAAAAACCATGCAGTTCCTTGACCAACCTTTTTATTTCACAGTGATAGAATTCTCTTAATCCCAACAACACCAAACAGCACCCCCCACCCGAATGACTTTCACCTTGAACTCTTCCATGACCACAGCCTAAAAGTACAACTAAATATATATACGGGTCCAACACAGGTAAGTATATATTCCAAAAAGTAAGCTGCAGGTGTTCTTTTAGCACATATGCCTCATCACAAACCCAATTCTGCTCAAAGTTTCTACTAAAATGCCCCAATCTTTCAGTGGCTTCCACCCTTGACTGTCCCTCTAAGAGGTGTCTAACCTGTCAAACCTGACACGGGATAGGAAAATAATAGTACAGCCTGCTCGGGGGGAAGAACATTAATGGAACTGCAACAATCGGGTTCAGTGATATTCCTAGTCTAATGGATGCTATTAAACCTTCAATCATACTCGATTCTATGGAATTGTTTCATCCTAAAAGGGATCTCTTCTATCAATTTGGCACGTGAAGAGATATTACTCTGTTCAGTCCGTCGCTAACTTTAGATATCACGTAGTAGATAAAAAGAACGCTTGTGAGGAGACCTAAAACGATGTAATGAATTTGGAGAATGTGACGCTAAGTATGCATGCAAGTGTACAAAAATCAAGGTGCCGCATTGAAATTGTTTGGAAAGATGATTGGCAGGAGAGATGTTGTGTCATACGCAGTATTCATCGATGGCAAAGACATCAGCTCTTTGGTTAATTGATCTCTAGATAGTTGGGGCTGAAAAAAGGAACCGTGCATCAAAAGTAACAATGTTGGGTGTTCCCCCTTCAGGCTGTGATGAAAAGATTTAATGGAGGCAATTGCTGTTGATAGTACAATTTCAGTGGGTATATTTAGCTAAGGTTTCAAATACTAAAAGAACATATTAAAAAGGTCTTTGATCTAGAACAGAACCTAGATAAGAACCACAGACAAAATTCAACAAATGCCAAACAATACAAACACATGCAAATAGTTGTCGAATCTTCCTTCTTCTTTCTGCTCACTAAAAAGTGAGTTGAAGGTAATCGACGAGGTTCTTGTCAACTTGGAAAGCTTTGGCAAGTATATCGGCAGGGATTGGTGCGTTTGATCCGAAAACGGCGTTAGCCACGGTAATCACACCGGGGTTTTGGCTGCTCAATGCAGAGATTGAAACAGCGTTCCCATGCCCAACATTTCTCTGATAGTGAACGAGTCCGACTGGGAAGACAAAAGCATCACCCATCTGAAGGAACTTGGTGATAAGCCGGTTCTCGGGGTTGGAGGTGACAAAGCCAACTTCAAGGGCACCTTCTAAGACTGTCAGTATCTCAGTAGCACGAGGGTGCACATGCGGAGGCACGACACCCCACGGTGCGTAGTCAATACGTGCCAACGCGATGCCAAGGGTGTTCAGTCCGGGCAGTTGAGCCACAGTCACGGGGGAAACCACAGATCCAAGCTTGTTTGAAGTATTGCGTGGTAAGTGAAGTCCGCTGAAGGAGAAATGGTCAGCCTGTACAAGCTTAGGATCCATACAAGCACGGCCATTCACAAATGCTGTTGAAGTGCAGCAAATTTGTTAGCAAGAATACAAATTTAATTTGACAATGGCAACCCGTCGTGGAAAAAAAAACGATACAATAAGCAAATGATGTTGGTATCATGCAATAATAGATAACAAGGATCAGTAATGTCCACCTGAGCTAGTAGGGTCTGCCACACAGAAATCTTGCAAGGGACTAGGCTCATAAGCAATGGCAAGGCTACATGAGAGTGCTAGCAAGCTCAAAAACAGTGTGTGGTTTGCCATTTTGTTTTCTTCTTTCGATTACACCCTTAAAGATGTGCGAATGATAAGCAAAGCAGGTCAGGGAAAAGGTATGAGATCTCTGTGAAGATGAGAGAAATGGTTCACAAAAACTCTATATATGTAGGGATGGGTTGCTTCGGACTACAAGGAGGAAGTAAGACCAAGTCAAGAATACAATAAGCTGCCGTCTCAGTATCTATAAGATTCCATGCCGAATATATTGGCCGGAAGACATATATGCTCTTTGAACATTTGCAGTTATCTCAGTACAATAGATTATTAGAAGGCGTGACTTGGCCAAACATGTTGAACTCATGAATCAAGCTTGTGTGTTCGGACACATGGAAGAACATGTTATCATGGATCCGAATTTCGTTTTCCCGGTTAGTTTCAGCTGTCTTAGTTACAACTGAAAACGCACATCCTTTTTTTTTTGGGAAACCAGACATATTTAATATACTTAACATGTGGAGATCGACTTTATCTTTGTCCGCAAAATGGTTCTAATAAAAAAAATCTTGTGGTCCACTTCATAAATTTGCACATTGGGTCGAATCACCGATATTATGACCAAAGGGCCAATTCCAACCAATTGGTTCCAGTTTCTCCTTTTTCTATAAGCCAAATGTTTGCTCACTCTACCACCATCTAGAGGGCCTGGCTTATCTGTAGATATTCTTCTCTTCAGAGATATCCCAGACACACACCAACCGCCTTATAGACTCATCCTTATCATCCGTTAGTTTGTCAAATTCTTATAACAATTATAATCATCAAACACAGTCTATGAACTTTACAGGTTCTGATCTCTACATGGGAGATACTGATACCTTTGCTTGAAGTATGTTCCCAACATGGTCACACTCAAATGCTCACTGGGGGTCCCAATTTCCATGACCACGTCCGCACAAGCAACAGTCAATATTCAACGCTCACAACCGGTCAAAGCGTGCACGCTCAAGTCACGTGCACTTCTCACTTTTGTTAGGTTACTTCGTCACTAAGAAGCTCATTTTCACGCGACGCCTCATCACGCTGCGACCGTCACATGTTGCACGTCGCCCGTCGACGTGCCATGGCACTTGTCCAAGGAGGTTGGCCTTGGCCTACCCCTTGGGGTCGGCCTCGGCCTTGGCCTTGCCCTTGGGGTCGGCCTCGGCCTCCCCTTGAGGTTGGCCTTGGCCTTCCCCTAAGGGTTGGCCTTTGGCCTTCAAACTTAGCACCTACACTATTACTCTTCAAGGGACCATGCATCGTCCGCGACCCTCGTCGCCTGGACGTCATCTCTGTTACCCCCGTCGCCCGCCCGCCAACTTCGGGACTCCCGTCGCCCGTGCCCGCACGCCGTCTCCACGACCCTCGTCGCCTGCCACCCAGACGTCATTTACGTGACCCCCATCGCCTGTCGTCCGGATGTCATCTCCGCGACCTTCGTTTCCCACGTCCGGGAGACAACTCCGCGACCTTCGTCGCCCGCGTCCGCGCAACAGCTCTGCGAACTCCCGTCGCCTACGCCTGCGCACCAACTCCGCGACCCCCGTCGCCTGCACACCGTCTCCACGACCCCCGTCTCCTGCGCCCGCGTGCCGTCTCCACGACCTTTGTCGCCCGCGTCTGTGCGACAGCTTTGAGACTTCTGTCGCCCGATGTCTTCGCGACCCCTATCGCCAGCGCCCGTGCACCACACCATACACACTTCATCGCGCCCATGTGCCACAATCATGTTACATGCCCCCCGGGCACCACACTCATTCACCACACCATGCGCACCTTGCTTTGGTCATGGAACATGCTTCGACACACTCTCCGGAGTGTACATCATCCTGCGGGGATAGGCGACTCCTCCAGGACACTATCTCCGCCAGGGAGCTCTAAGTGCTCCGGCATGAAGACTCCATTTCTGCCAGGTAGACGGCTCTTCTGGGATGCTACCTTGGCCCGTTAGGTAGACGACTCCTCCGGGATGCTACCTTGACTCGCTCCGAGTGCTCTGGCACAAGGACTCGCCCGTGGGGATAGGCGACTCCTTCGGGACACTATCTTTGCCAGGGAGCTCTAAGTGCTCCACACAAAGATTCCCCTTCCGCCAGGTAGACGGCTCCTCCGAGATGCTACCTCAGCCAACGAAATTGGCGACTCTTCTGGGACACTATCTCCCCCGGGGTATCTACGTGACTGGCCTAAGTGCTCCGGAACTGGGGGCTTCCGTCGACATCCCTAGGGACTATGACCCCCGGGTCACTCTGAGACGGGAGCAGGTCTTCGGAGGGCATCGTGCCTAGTTCGCCTGGCAGTGGGCGTCGGGTCTTCCCCACCGCTGCCAGGCCTGTGGACTCTGCAAAGGCTTGGATTGGTGGCTAGATCAAGGGGGTTCTCTGGCCACACTAACGATGTGGGAGCCAGTCTTTCCAGACAGACAGAGCGACGCTATGAAGATAAGGCCGGTTGAATATGAGATCCGACAGTCTGTGGAGCACCGACACCTGTGGACCCTCGGTGACGTGTCACTCCCGGGGAGCGCCACGTGTCGGCTGATAACATCATTATCTTAACCTCTATAAATAGGGGTCTTGAGAATTCATTCGGGATGGACGGTTGGACATTTTCAGAACATTTTCACTTTCTTACTCTATAATTCTAGAGAGAGAAACATACAGGACCCTGACTCTGGACCTAAACATCAGACTGTGACTGTTGTCGTATATTCATCCTGCACTATCGCCCTCGCAGCACTGCCACCCTCAGGCTCTGTCTGGGAAGCCCTTGGTCTCTGCCCTTGTTTCATTCTTACTGTGTCCCACATCAGTACATTTGGCATCTGACTCGGACTGCATTCCTTGTGGCACCTCCACGTCAACTGCGAACCCACTTTCCCTGACATCAAAGTATTACTGAAGTAAGAGGTTTGATATTTGTAGTAATTTTTTTAATCAAGATTTTTGGTATTCCAGCAAGCAGGCATTGCTGTAAGAGTCACTTTAGACCGTCTCTCGTTTTTGTACAAACAACTTGAAGATCTGTGGGGCGAATTAGCGGAACTTAAAGGACCCGAATCATAACTGACGATGTATCTTGTATACTTTCAAAATCTGTCAAGAATGGACTGTCTTTGTGCTAAGTAGAGAAAGTTCACATTTAATTATCAGCACTGAGGGATTAGTCATGGAACCTAAAATGATACGGTGCTGCTGTAAAAATGATGAGAAAATACGAGTGCTAAACCATCTATAAGAATTTATGATTTACACAAAACTTGGTGAACAAGGCATGGATCTCGCAGAACTTCCGGTCTTATTGTAATCCATACTGCACCAGCAATCAATATTACATATAGAACGTATTAAAGATAATGAGAATGAAAATAAGTTATTAAAAGTAAAGAAATAAGGGGAAAAAAATTATAAAACTGCAAACAATTAGAATCGAACAACCGTGTCCATGCTTGGAAGACACCAGCAGCATTGCTCTCACAGACCCGACTTGTAGCTAACACCTGCCGCTTTGATCCACTTGTCCCCACCAATGAAGGGACTCACTGTGAACTTACTAGCTATTTTGCTTGTAATGAATTTCAGTCCCTTCCATTTAACCCTATTTTTGGTTGAAGAACCTGGACCAAAGTTCTGAAACTCGGCATAAAATATGGTGTCTGGTGCCGTGGTGCCTACCCATGGTAACCATCCTTTCGGATCGATCAAGCTTCCCATCATCGTGTTCATGTACACAGTGGTGGAGTAGTTCTTCCATGGCCGGCCAAGGAAGGTCTGGACAGACGTCAGGTTTCCCGCAGGCCAAATAGTGCAATTTTGTATCGAAATGCCGGTCTTCTGGTTGGGGTCAAACTTCCCTTGTGCCGTGATGGTGTTCTGTTGGCCAAGCATCGGTTTCTTGGGTAGTATGTTGCAGTTTTGGATGACGACGGCAGAGTTTCCGAAGATAAAATCAACAGTTCCGTAGACGTTGCACTCGCGGTAAAACTGGCGGTTGGAATGTGCATAGAGTGTGTCCTGGAAAGCATCAAAACGACACCGGTAGAAAACCGACTGGTCGGCCGTTGACATTATGGCAACAGCCTGATGCTTGCTCGGACCAGCAGTATTGCGGATACCCAAGTCTCGAGCAATGAAGCCCTGACCAAAAACAGCTGCATACCATAACACGATGTTTAGCTTCAGATAGATTTCAAACAAGTTATTATGCCAACTAAATGCGTTTTTTTGGGGCATCGGAGGGCACTTGGGCCTTGGTTACACAATAATCCCCCAACAACAGTTCATGCAACACGTACGCACGATGACGAGGCTTCATGTTTTGCAGAATCCAGTCCCTGGCATCGGGCCCTCTAGAGCCCTAGTTCTTGGCATGCACGCCACCTACAAGGTGCTCAAGCCAGGACAGGCCTGAACAGTATCTTCCCAATGTGCCCATGGTCACCTTGAGGGGCTGATTCAAACTCACCGGCTAAGGGAAAGAGCCCTGCCAATCTTAGTACACCTTGATTTCCTAAATTAGTTTTATGAGGGGTGAATTAATCGTATGCATTTTGAAAATTGTGCGGTTTTTCAGGTAACTTTCTTCTTCTCTCAGTTTCTTTAAGAACTCCAAGTTTTTTTGGTGTCTATAGGCAAAGAGTTTGGATCAGTAGGCTTCAAAATAGTAGATGGTATGCAGCAACCAATGTAAAAGTTAAACAACAATATCACACCAGCAAGGGGAAACTTACCAAAGGTAGCACTTGAAAATGTTGGAGTTCCATCCACAAAATTCAGGCTGCCAGATACGATGGTCGCATCCATTCCGTCCCCGACCATCATAACGTTCCATTTGGTCTTCTCTACCCTTACGTTTTCGAAGTAAACCCCCTTCTTCACGTAGATCACAAATCTCTTCTTGCTCTTATCGGGAACAGCCTTAAGCGCATCACCAATCTTCTTGTACTTCCCGGATCCATCGGTTGCCACTACAGCGTCTGCCTTTATTGCCGAGTTTTTGACTTGAAGCAGCCTCCTATCTTTCATTGATATCCAACTTGGCATTTCCTGACCCCCAGGCAAACTCAATAGTCGTCGTCTTTGCAAAGATTTCGCAACATTAGAGAACTGCTCAATGATGGCGAGACTATTGCTGGTAAACTCAGTCGAGTTCTTAAGGTGCTGGGACACACTAGTGCTTAGTGCATTATCAAATCCATCTATGCATGTCTGCTGATAGGTGCCCGCAGAACTTAGCCATGTTACGACATCGTCAATGGCCTCAAAAAGGGTGACACCGCTCATGGACAAAGAGCTATTGAGGTGATCCAGCGCGAGCCCCAAAAGTTCACGGCAGTTTTGAAGAGCTTCAACTCCCATTTTGTCTGCGATATTTGCTAACCCACCGTTCTCGGAAAAGTAGTGAGAAACTCTCGATAACTCGTCCATCGCGACTTGGACCGATAACTTGTGGAGGTCTTGAGGCTGAATCTGCTTTGAAGTAACAAGAGGACCAAGGCTACTGCGACACGACTCGGGGTACAAAGTGCCATCGCAAACAGCCTTGATCGAAGCTGAGGGAGACTGAGAACCGCCACCACCGGAGTTTTTACCGTCCTTATTAAGAGAAGTTCCCACCACTGCCGATACTACAACCACCACAAGGATGATGGAAGACAGGCTGATGATGGCAATTCTCTTTCTCGACTTTCGACGAGCATCGAGCTTCTCTTGATCGGCTTCGTTGACCTTCCCATAGGCTTTGAGAGAAGCCATGGGATATTCGATCTGAGTTGATTTCCTTTTGATTCTCGCTTCCCAGTTGAGAAGTTTGTAGTGAATGTTTGAAGGTACGGAGTGAAATGTGGCCTCTATATATAGAGCAGACAAAATATGCATGTCTTGGTCATATTATATAACGTGGGATACGTGCAAGTCACTATGCCAAACTTCCCTTAGGCGAGTGAAGACTTGTATTATCTACATCAAACTGCTTCCCATGTCCGATTACAGCTCAGTTCCCTCATTCACTGCAACTTGTTAATGGGGATTTCAACCACCAGCTTCATCTTTCATTTGTTTAGCCTTCTTGGAGGGATGGGTCACTTCTTAAAGTCTACCATGCACCTGCAGTGCATCTACCGTGTAATTATAGCTTTTTGTCCTGTTGCAGCTAAAAACTGGATCGGGAACCACACCAAAATCAGGCCTGCAAAAGAGAACACGGAATGACCGCCGGGTGGAGTTCCGGCGGGGAAACGCTCCGATGTTTAAGTCAGAGAAGGCTAACAAGATAGAACTCTGAATAGCAGTATTACACAATGTGTATGTGTGTGAACTCGTCTTTACCTGAGGGGCTTGACCCCTTTATATAGTGGTAGAAAGAGGAGTCCTAGTAGGATTGGGCTTTAACCAATTCTAATCAGAATCTAATTAGGATCCCAGAGGATCTCATGTGAATCTGAGCTGATAGAGTCAGAGTCTCTTTAGGATTATGCCCGGTGACTGATACGGTAAGTGCCATATCAGTAATGAGCCAGTATGGGTTACGTGTCACAGCTGCCACGTGTCGTCCGTAGATTGGAGGAATATTTTTAGTTATATCATATGCCCCTGCTTTTACCAGCGCTAATGAAGCGGGTGGAAGCACACTTTTTTCACTGGTGATAGCGAAATATGCCAAAAACAGAATTGAATCTGTTTGTCTGACATTTCAAATATTCATGCTCTCCTCGGACAAGGTTCTGTTCGGACACGGTTCTGCTCGGGCAGAGTTCTGTTCGGATTTTTTCTGCTTGGACTATGGGTCTGTTCGGATTTTTCCGCTTGGACTATGGGTCTGTTCGGATTTTTCCGCTTGGACCATGTTCTGCTCAGACCATTTTCTGCTCGGACTATGGGCCTGTTTTGGATTTTTCTGCTCGGACGTTGGGCTCGGACCACAATCTGCTCGAATTTTTTCTGGTCTGACCATGGTCTGCTCGGACTATGGCCCGAGCTGAGAAGCCCCAACATTCTGCTCGGTCGTTGGGCTCGGACCACGATCTGCTCGGACATGCTGTGCGGGCTTGCTGCGCGGACGCGGGCCTGATGGTGGAGAGGCCCAATCTAATGAACTCTTTGTTTAAAAAGTAAAGAACTCTTTATTGCTCATGTGTCCGAGCAGATTCGAACCCTTGACCTCGCGCGCAGAATGAGAACGAAACGCCACTGGGCCGCTCGGTCATCTTTGTTAAATCCGAGCAGAAAATACACTTGTACTATCACTTGAGAACTTGAAAAGTCCATAACTTTTTGCTTGGATATCCGTTTGAGGTGAATTTTTTTTTATTTCGGATAGTTTTCCGAGCTCTATCCATAGAAAACCTTCTTTCCTCGAAAAGACTTCAGTTGGAAGCTCTACTTATAAGAAATTCCTTTGACCTCCACTCGAGAACTTTTAGTCAAACTCCGTAGAGTTTTACCCACGGGCTCTTGAGAGCACAAAGGAAATGGAGTTAGGATGTCTGCACTGGCGACAAGTTCGGTGATCATTCTGCTCAGACATGGCTTGTCCGAGCTTAACGGGTTTATTCCCAATCTGTTCGGGCATGATGCTTCGGTTCCTTTATGCTTCATCCGAGCACAAAGGGTATGAAGTTGGTTCTCTGCTTGGGCGAAGTGCTCGGCCAACATTCTGGTCGGACAGAATGTTGGTCCAAGCTTTGGTCACTCTGCTCGGGCAGAGTGTTCGGCCAACATTCTGCTCGGACAGAATGTTGGTTTCAATTTCCACGTATGAACTTATCCTCCAAAGGATGGTCGTTCAGGCGTTGCCTCCAAGCCTTAGATCTAGTCTTCATCTTGTAGGCTCTTTATTTCTTTTTAGACTGAGTATTTTGATGCCCTTTTAAGGGCATTGTATGTACTCTATCTTTTGTTCTATTGATGGTACTTTGTTCACTATGTGTTTTTTATGGTTTATTCTACCATTCACACAGCGTTATCTATTTTTACTTTAACTCTAACTCTTTATTCGTCACTTAAAGAGTTGGCAAAGAAGTCGAGCACCCTCGCTCGGCCGACATTTCGAAAAAGCAAAAGCTTTGGTGGAGTGACGATGCCCCCATTAACTTTTGTTTCTTCACGGATTTAGATCTGTAGCTAATCCGTTTGGCTTCTCTTGTATTTTTATAAAACCCAAGAGTTATACACTCTGTTCGGGCAGAGTGCTCGGCCGTCACTCTGTTCGGGCAGAATGTTTTGGCTAAGCTTGTCACTCTGTTCGGGCAGAGTGTTTAGCCATCACTCTGTTCGGACAGAATGTTTTGGCTAAGTTTATCACTCTATTCGGGCAGAGTGTTCGGCCATCACTCTGTTCGGACAGAACGTTTTGGCCAAGCTTATCACTCTGTTCAAGCAGAGTGTTCGGCCATCACTTTGTTCGGACAGTATGTTTTGGCTAAGCTTATCACTCTGTTCGGGCAGAGTGTTTGGCCATCACTCTATTCGGACAGAATGTTTTGGCTAAGCTTACATTACATCAATGCTGAGAAAAATAACTTTATTGCTCGAGCAAAAATAAAGTTTACATTGGATTGCTTTACAACCCATTTATTCGAAAAAAATCTTCTAAAGACAATTTCTAAGAGATTGGGGTTTTGATAAGGTTTGAGCCATTTATCCCCCCAAAAAAGAAGTGTCTTGCCTCGGGGCAAGATGCTACTGCGCGACATGTTGTTTTTAGAACAACGGATCGTTCATGGGCTTGAATTAGAACCTTTTCTATCAGATCAAGATTTCCTCAGAGTCCAATTTCTTTGTCTTCTTTGGTCGGAACAAAGTGACATAGCACTGACGAGCTGTAGTCTGATCTCCTTTCACCTGTCCAATCCCGTGTTCCGTGGGGAACTTCATCTTGAGGTGATAGGTTGACACTACAGCCTGTAGTTGATTGAGTGTTGGTCGTCCTAATATGGCGTTGTATGCTGAGGGGACATTTACCACCACAAAATCAAGCATGAAGTTGGCTTGTGTCGGAGGTGTGCCAATCGCAACTAGGAGTGCGATAATACCTTCAACCTCAACTGGATGATTGGAGAATCCATACAATGGTGTATCCATCTTTCAGAGACGGTCTGTTGGAATGTTCATCTTCTTGAATGCATCGTAAAATAAGACTTTTGCGGAACTTCCATTGTCGACCAGAACCCGCTTCATATCGAAGTTCCCAGCTTTGATCGTGATGACTAACGGGTCATCATGAGGAGTTTTGACATCTTTTAGATCATCTTCTGAGAAAGAGATAAGTAGGTAAGGGCACAGTCTTCGATTTCTTACTTGGGGGTTGGCTCGTTATGCACACTTCCCTAGCATATGCTTTTCGAGCTTGTCCTGATGAGCCTCCTGCGGCTAATCCCCCAGAGATAGTGTTGATTGTACCCGCATTCTCTTCTCGTTCTCTTTCTTCAGCAGTTGAGGGTGTTTCTTGTCGTCCTTCTTTGCGCGCCACCCACTTTCTCAACTGGCCACGCTTAATGAGAGCTTTGATTGTTAGTTTAAGTGATTTGCAATCATCAGTTGTGTGGCCATGATCGTTGTGAAAGTGGCACCATAAGTTTTTATTCCTTTCGTTCGGACGAGATGTCATCTTTTCTGGCCATTTGAGAGCTTTATTGTCTTTGATCTCGTGCAGTATCTCTGAAGGTCTGGCAATGAGCGGCGTCAGATTTTCAAAAGCAAACAGGTCTTTCGGACGCCTTTCATCACGCTTAGATTGTTTTGCTGACTTCCCTCCTTGAGGAGTTATTTCTCGAGATCGTTTCTTTTGTTCTTGTTTGCCTTCTCTGCGTTTTCCTCTGTGGGTCTCCAGGTATTCTTTAGCTTGAATATACTTGTTAGCCTTCTCGAGAAGGGCTTTCATATTACCCGGAGGACTTTTGTTTACAGAGAACGCAAACTTGGATGTCGGACAGAGGCCTCGGAGGAAGGCAGTATACTTCATGGATTCGTCCAAGTTATCAATCTCCAAAGTAGCTGCGTTGAACCGTCCGAGGAAGCACGCCAAAGATTCGTTTTTCTCTTGCACAATGTTTAGCAGGCTCGCTGAGTTCTTTCTTCGAGAGCGACTGCTTACAAAGTGCTTTTGGAAGAGATCCGATAATTGGCTGAAGGAATAGATTGATTTTGGTTGTAGAGATTTGAACCATGCATGTGCAGCTTTTCTGAGAGTGGTGGGAAAGGCTCTGCACATGACAGCATCTGAAACTTGGAGGAGTAACATGTTTGTTTGAAATTGATAAACATGTTCTCCTGGATCTCCAGTCCCGTCGTAGTGGTCACACTGAGGCATTCGGAAGTTGGGAGGTAGCTTTGCTTTCTCAATGGTTTTGGATAACGGATATCCAGATTCTTCCCTTGGGAGAGATCGTTTTGGAGAGCGATATCTAGGTACCATCGGCGTCCTCTTTCTGTGGACAGATCTTCAAGGGGTTTCAACTCTGGCGACTCGTCTGGGAGAAGAGTTGGTACTGCCTTCGACTGATAGATCCCGTCGATAGCATGATCCACTCCTAGTCATGTGATCTCCGCTCTTTTCTCTGGGATCATAAGTTGGATCGGCCGTTGATTTGTATTTGCGAACGTAGCTTGATCTGGAGGTGAGATGAAGACAAAGGTCGTTAGGGTCAAGATGAGAATGGTGAGTGGACTACGGAGCCACTGCCATGTCAAGCTTTCGCTGAAGAGTGTTTACAACATCCTTCAGTTCATGGATTTCCTTTGTAAGGTTGTCATGTGGTGTTTTGAATAGCTGACGGTTCAGGCGATGGCGAAGGTCACCGTTTTTCAGAGTAGACGTTGGAGATCGGTTTCTCCGAGATCTAGTTTCTGATTCGGGAGTAGTAAATGTTATGTTGACGTAAACATCTTCAGAAGAACTGGCGCGATGGCGACGTAAAGGGGTCGAGTGTTGATCACGAGAACGACCTGGTCGATGAGAGCTGCTAGTTCGCGCACGATGGTTTTGGGAATGACTATGTGAAGAGTCATCGGAAGAAGAATGATTGGTCATGTTCCCTGTAGTGGTCCCACGGATGGCGCCAATCTGTTGCAGCTAAAAACTGGATCGGGAACCACACCAGAAATCAGGCCTGCAAAAGAGAACACGGAGTGACCACCGGGTGGGATTCCGGCGGGGGAACACTCCGATGCTTAAGTCACCAGCTTCATCTTTCATTTGTTTAGCCTTCTTGGAGGCATGGGTCACTTCTTAAAGTCTACCATGCACCTGCAGTGCATCTACCGTGTAATTATAGCTTTTTGTCCCATGGAGATCCAAGCCAGAGTTCTTGTTGGGCTTTTCATGTTTTTTCTCTTCTTCTTCTTTTGGCTTAACATGGAATATGGATAAGCGAAATTACCTATGTCATGTTTTATAAGTGTTTATAGGATATCATATTAAACATATTAATGTTTACAACATGTTTATAGGATATCAAAGAGATAAACCCTGATATTGTTTACAACATGTAACATCTTTAAAATATTAATGTTTTGTTAACACAATATTTTTTTGTTAAGAAGATTATATATTGTCATTTACAAGAAGATGAGGTTGTATATTCACCCATTAATTTGTATATCCAGATGCCCCTACAACACCTTCGTAGCTAAAAGTATGAATGAAGACAAACTTTTAATTAACTTAGCTACAATTAACTTTGAAAGGAATCGTAAACAGCTAAAGGAAACAACGTATAAGTAACACCTCCTCGAAAATTCTAAAATTATACGGAGTAGGATTTATTATGATTGTTTGATTACCTGAAACCAACTCAGTAATTTTCACTATCCACTAATTTAGTAAATAAATTATTTCTAATATGCAGTCAACCCACTAATAATTGATTGTCAACAAATTTAAAATTATTAACCATCACAAGTATAAAGTATTAAGCTTATGGGTTAATTACACCTAGGTACTTGAGATTAGACGAAATTACACGCATGTTCATTAATTTGAACAAATAGCAGTAATATCCGTTGACCAAACAGAATCATTAAATAAAGTCGGGTTCGAGTAAAATAAAATAACTATATTCCCCGTAGCTTGAAAGTTAATTCTTGAAATGCATTTCTTTCTCTCTCCCCTTTCTCTTCAAGAACCACTGTCACAGCACCACCGCCGCTTCGTCCAGCCTTCGCCATCATCAACCTCAAATCACCCATGTGCAACACCACCGCATGCAGTGTCTGCCTTAGCCACCTCATAATGCTCCGATTGTTGCCTCCATTGAAACCCACATGAAACAAAGCTGAGCTTGAAAAGATGGAACAACAACAGACAAACAACCCAACACCACCACGACACCTAAACAACAACCACCCAACACCGTCAGCTCCACATCATCCTCCACTGCCAGCTGACAGGCACACACACTTCTTCACCATACTCCTCCTCTATTTCCTTGAGCAACTGGGTGAAAAGTCGATGGCTGATGAGCCGTTGAGAAGGGCTGGGGATTCGATCAACGGGAAGCCTGGAAGGTGAAGGGGGATGATGAATCGGTAGGATTGGAATGAAGAAGGGGTAGGGGATCCGCAAAGGGAGAGGTGATAGTGGTGGAAAAAGAGAAACGGAGGTAACGACAGTCAAGTGAGGGAGTCGGGGGGAAGGTGGCGGAAAATGGGTTTTGGTACGATGGTGGTGGCAGAGCCACCGAGGTTGGCAGTGACAATGAGATTTAGAGAGACGTGGAATTAGGATTTCAAGCCCAAATTTAGAAATTAGAATTCCAATTTTTTTTTGCAATATACATATATATGTATTGTATAAGGGCAATGCTAACATTTTTTAAATAGGTATTCATGTCATTAGTAAAAGGTACATTTTTAATGGGCCAATGACAGATGGACACGCCAAACAAAAATTTTACAACGTAAGTCATATCCTGTTAGAGATGTCAAATTGTGGGTCGGCTCGATTAGGCCTTAAAATGGCCTGGGCTGGCCCAGCCCTATAAATGAATAGTGTCGGCCCTGAACCATAGGGCCTCGGGCCAGGTAAGAATTTTAGCCCAAAAAATCCAGCCCGGCCCGGCCCTAAAAAACGAGTTAGCCAGAAATCGACCCATTTTTAAGGGTCAATGACAGATGGACACAGCGAACAGAAATTTACGACTAAAGTCATGTCCTATTACATTTTCAAACTTTATGTCATTAACCATAATATAAGCCTACCGACTGAAGTATCCTCTAACCCAAGCAAGTCAAATCATAAGTCCCCTTGTTTTGATACCATATGCCCATGTATTGGTTTTGTAATTGGAGTTCGCTTCCTTGATCTTAGGGTTCGTTTGACAAAATTTTTTTTTTGGTTTTCAGTTTTTAAAGAGCAGTTTAATTTTTTTTTTTACAAAAACAAGTGGGTGTTAGATAACCCATTTTTTTTTTTTAGGTTTTTTTTTTTTGTGTTTGGTAACCCTTTTTATTTTGACTTTTTTTTTTTGTGGTTTGCGGTGGCGGTGGTGGGGTGTAGCGGTGGTGGCCGGTGGTGGTGGTGGTGGCCGGCGGCCGGAGGTGGCTGCCGGCCGGAGCGGCGGTGGTCGCCGGCGGCCGGAGGTGGCTGCCGGCAGTCACCGACGGTGGTCGCCGGCGGCCGGAGGTGGCAGCCGACAATCTCCAGCGACCAGAGGTGGCTGCCGGTAGTCTCCGGCAGTGGTCGCCGGCGGCCGGAGGTGGCTGCCGACAGTCTCTGGCGATGGTCGCCGGCGGCCGACGGTGGTCGCCTGAGGTGGCTTCCGGCGGTGGGAGGGTGGTGGTGGTGGTCTAAGAAAAAAAACCAAAAGTGGAAAAAAAACCAGTTTCTGGAGTTTTTTTTTTTACTCTGGGGGTTAAAAACGGGTTTTTAAAATAAAAAAAAAAAAATGATTATCAAACGCTCCTTTTTTTTTCAGTTTTTAAAAACTAAAAAAAAAAAAAGAGCAAAATTTTTTTGTCAAACTGGCCCTTAGCTTTATTAGGTAACTTTTGTTGCCTTTACATATGGTTGTAATATATTTCGGAACCCCTTTGGTCTTCATGGATTGTAATCAGGGAAACAAACTTTGTGCTTGTATAACTATGCCGCGTTAATGTAAGAAAAATTCTAACACTTTTACCCCCAAAAAAACAATCATGTACAAATACTTAAATAAGAAGATGTCTTATTATTATTATATATATAAGACATTCAAGAATTTGATACCCATCTAAACTGGCGAGGGCCGAGCATTTTATGCTTACACATTTGGGTCCATTTGAAACACTTTGTAGTTTTAAAATTTTCGTTTTCAGAAAAATAAAAACTAAACCCTATTTGGTTTTTATTTTTTTACAGATATAGGTTGGTGTTTGATTCACAGTTTTTTTTTTCTCTTTTATTATTTATTTTTGTATTTTTCCCTCAAAATATCTCTTCTTTGTACTTCAACTCTTCTCTTTATGTATTCAACAGAAAACCTCACGATGACCACCACCCCACCACCACCACCACCACCATCAAACTCACAACACTACCGCCGACTGCCACCACCATGAATTGATCCACTGTCCATTCTTCATCGAGCCTCAACGACAATATGGCCATCATGGAGTTTCATCATTCTTGAGAATGAGGGCCTCAAAGACCCCTAAAATCTATAGATCTGATGGTGGTGATGGCGCTAGGCGTAGGAATTTGATGGACAACCCACAGATTTAAGGGCGGCGACTGTGTGGCAACGTTGGGTTTAGATTAGCTTAGTTGTACATAAATGCGAAAATGGGTTGGTTGTGATGGTCAGTGGTCGGGTTGATTTTGATCGATCGTTGGAGGTGGAAGCCGTGGTGGTAACAACTGATAGTGTGTGCGCGTTTGTGTGGTAGGGGCGATGGTGGCGATGTATTGATGGATGCATGTGTGCAGTGAGGGCAGGGTTGGAGGTGAAATTGATGTTGGCGGCAACCACGGGAAGAATTGGTGGTTGCCATGGTGGGGACAGAGGTGATAACAAGTGGTGGTGGTGATGTCTTGAGGTGGGGTGGGTGGTGATAACAGTTGTGGTGGTTTTTTTTTTTTTTTTTTCTTTAATGTAACTCATTTTTTGCTTCTAATGAAGTTCAAAGGTTGGATCTCAAAACAAAACTAAAAAATTGAGTTTTCAAAACCAGGCCAAAATTGCCAACTAGTTTAGAAAACTGAGGGAGAAAAAAAAAAAAAAAGGAAAACTGTCTACGAAACGTCAATGTTTTTTTCAGTTTACAAAACTGGAGAAAAAACTGAAAACAAAACTATGTCAAAACGCTACCTTTAGTTTTCTTGAACCTTCTTTCTGTGGATAATAAGGAAATCATATTTTAATACCATCTTACCCTAGTCGAGGCCAGCAAGTCTATTGATATGCAATTGATGTCAAGCCCAAATTTGGAAAGTCTGTCAACTTTAAAAAACCATTAATAACAAAAGTTTCTAGAAGAGAATTCATTCTATTTACAGAATCCATCCATGACAATTGACAAGATAACAAACGCGGGGTGAGTTCAATATTATATATAATACAAAAGTCACTAGAACTAATACACACACGTGCGTGCATCCGCCCATTCATATAGGTAATAGGTGGGGACGTGGGGTGTAATCAACTTTGTTCGTAAAAGTTTATGATGACCTATGAGTGTTTGAGAGGTGGAATAAAGAGTTTGGCACCAATTGAAAAGGTGACAAAGCCAGACTTGCCTAATTTTGACTGGACTCTTGTTTGACTGCAGATAAGGTTAGGTTCTTTCATCTTTTGACTAAGCTTTCTTCTTCCAACTTCCAAGATAGGACACCATCAAAAACTCATGTTTCCAGTGAATAGTTGTTTCAGAGGAATATTACCTAAATCTTAGCAGAGGATCTCTACAAGAGCTGTGCATGTATTTGGGCACCCATTCCTGCATTTGAAGCAAATCCCCTCAAGCTGTCTTGGACAGCCTTTCATACACAATCAACTAAAAGCAAACTACTTAGGAAAGCAATCGGACGCTTATCACGGCGGAAAAGGGGCCTGCGGGAGTGGTTGAGGGAGGTCAATAATCGAAAATATTCTGTTGGGGGTGTTCAGTAATGGCAAAGCTACGTTGCAACTGCTTCTGATCAACGCTTGCAGCCACTGAACAGGACTGCTAATTTGATACCAATAAGCAGCTAATTTAGGAAAATGGAACTCCGATACGCATACAAACAACAGATCCACAAGGCAAGAATATCAATCTTTTGCAACATAAAGTTCCTCTAACCAATTCAAACACAGTACAAAATATGGGGTTGGGTCGGTCCTTAGTCGTTATACACCCCACATCAATAATGCAGTCAAATAGACCTAGACAACCCTGTAATAAGAACACAATTATACAAGCAAACCAGGTTCAAATAGTTATTGAAACATCTACAATAACAGCACAATCACCAACTAAACAAAGCATATATGATTGGCTCACCTATTCTGAGCGTACAGATGCAACTATGTTATCTCCTTGAATCTACAGCCATCTCCATAGTTTCTCAGTCCACCTTACGCAACTTGTCAGTTCCTTCAAATATACCACAGGTCCTGCTTTGGCAAAGGTTCCATGGAGTAATGACCTGACCCCAAATTGAACGGTGAACCAAATCTGAAGTCCACCGTGATTTCACTTGGATTGACATCAAATGCAGAATCATACGCCTTACACTGTTCAAACTGGAAGTCAGTCGATGAGAAAACAGAATTGTTTGATGGCACGTTAATTTCCTCAGCCATATTGCCCCCCATTATAGAGCCCTCACCATATAAGCTATCGCCCGTTGGAAGTTGAAGCTTTTGTTGCGGCATATTTTGGGCTCCTATAAGATTAAGATTTCCAGTGTTCACACTCTTCGCCTGCTGAAGATTGCTATCGTAGAATGACATAAGATCAGAAATCATCCTTTGCCCATCTTCGGGAAGTCCAAGTCCAGAAACATTAAAAGAAGGAGGGGGCTGGTTCGCTGGTGGAGCAGCAGGCTGGGGTTGAGAGAAGGGTGCAAACATTGTTGGTTTCCCATTGTTGTTGTGATAGTTTGGCATGCCAAGCCCTTGAGAGGAATTACTCCGGTATGGGCAATTCATCTCATGATTGTTTCTTGATGTCCTGTCACGGAACCCTACACGATAATCATTATATGGGCACTGAGGATATTCACATGTATATATCTTTTGATCCATCATCAAGTGCTGCTCATCGGATGGCTGCTTCCTCTTCTGGATGAAATCAGAATTATTCTCGACAACTTCTCCTTTAACAGGAGCCAATGGCGGCACCACAAACCTATCTTTAGGTCCTCCAATCCCCAAATTGAAATGATTGACATCACTGGGCTTGCAATCCTCCACTTCAATTTGTTGGTCATCGTCAACTCCTTCCACATCATAGTCACTGGTATCGCTTATGAGATAGGACCCACTGCCGCCGCCAGTCATGGAAGTAGGTTGGCAGCGATCAGGGTACAGTTTTCGAGAAAGAGCCTCCTCTTGGTTTATGATAGCAAGCCAAGTGGCACTCTCCTTGGCCGTCATTTTATCCTGCAAGCATTTAGACTGGCGAACAAGCTTGCGGATTTTGGCAATGTCGGGAGATATGTGTTTGATCACCGCTGTTAAAACACTCACCTTCCACGCCTTCTTCAAATCATGTGGTTTCTTATATGGAGGCGGTCCTTGATCCTTAGGCAGGCCTAACTGAAGCCACCATTCCTCATTTCCAGTAGGCCACCATGGAGGGGCTATTCCCTTCTCTAATGGAAACCGCCTCTGCGGTGGGTCACAGTGCTGCATCAGAGCAGACAAAAGTGAGCCAAGAGTAGTGTCCTGGAGCTCTTGCAAGGTATGAGGAGTGGAGGCCACTGCAGTGCAATCCTCAAATTTCCCAGGGACTGAATGGTCTGCCTGGTACTTGGCAATTGCAGCAGGGCCATTCCTATCAAATCGGACTTTTTCCTTCCACCAAGCCCGGAGATTGTCAGAGGCGCCGCTTACTGGTTTGCCTTTCTCAGGGATTATTCCATACACAAAACCTTGAGCTTTACATACTTCCATCATTTTCAGCATGTATTTCAGGATACCATCTTGTGCCCGAGACATTTTCTTTCTTCGTGCTTGCTCTTGTGACTGTCGCTGCTTCACGGTGTCAAGTCCTTCCTTACCTTTATTCTGTTCTTTTAGGCGCCTCAAGAGCATTCTGTCTCTCCACATTCTCCTCTCTAGCTCATCAACATCCATCTCCTCGTCACTGTAATCCTCCTCAACTGCTGGATCAGGTTCAGCCTCCGGTACCTGTTCTCCTTCCCCCGGGGGAGCCGAGAAGAAATCAAGATTACCACAGAAACCCAATTCATCAAAAATACCCATATTGCAGCACAAGAAAACCAGCCCTCTTCGAGAATGTTGTATCAGTTGATATGAACAACTCCAAGTTGGTACTCTCCTGAAATTTATAACAGATCTCCGATATTAGGGGTTACCACTTTAATAAAGCTTGGAAAGGATGAAATCTGGACAGAAATTCTAGATGACTGACCAAATTCAGCACCGCCTAAAAAATAAATGAAAAAAAGACCGACTTGCAGCAGGTTCAATGCACCCTTATTTCTAAAAGTTGAACTTGAACAAAAATAGTTTTGATCTTAAAGCTAAAAGAAAGAGGAAACTTTTTTGGCTGCAACTCCCATATAGCAACAAACAATGGTTGCAAAATGTGGCTAGTGGCGTTTAATCCCTGACGTTGAAAAAGTGCTGCTAAAATTTGTCGTGGTTGAAAATGCCACTAACTCTATTCGGCAACCACTAATTGTTGCTATATGTGCTCTTTTTTTTTTTTTTTTTTGGAGGTGGAACAAGCTCAAATTCACAATCGTTCACGAAAAACTAATATTAGCCATTAATGAGAGGAGGAGGCGTCGTTCACGGAACATAAAGATTAAGCAAGCGACAAATGAGTAGAACTGTCCATCATAAATGACCAGCAAATGCCGACTAGTGTTAGACAACCTCGTGATTTTCTCTTGCAGGTAGGGGAAGAAAAGCCACTCCATATTAAACTCAAAAAAGAAGAGAGGAATGCAAAAGAACAACACCAATCACTGATTTCAGAAGCAGGGCCTTCTACATAAGTGGAGGTTCAAGCGCAACAACAGATGCTAAAACAATGCGAACAGAAACGGATTCACACTTGTGCGAAATTTAGAAGTTGGAAGAACATAAACATGCACCACATAAAAAGCATGAAATGAACTATTTGAACCATTTACGAGCGACGCATACTCAATTGCAGAGACAATTATGTTAGACACAGCTTCAGAAATAAGATAGCAAATTAAAGCAAGAATCACGTAACCTTGTTGCTATGTTACAGAATCAAATATCAACGAAATTAGGCAGCTTTTGGAAAAGAAAAATCAATAGAGGTTCTTTCTGGCTTCCATGTCAAAAACTTCAAGGATGAGGTCTAAAATCAAATAGAAAAGAACACAAGTTTGCATCATGGATTTAAAGCACAACCCACAGCAACAAAGATGGTACAAAACTAATACACAGATGGAGAAATTAGAAGAAATTATGAGTACCCACTTTCAGATCGACTGGCAATCAGATCCATTCTACTCACCTCAGATGATTATTACATATTCCCAGAATTCCCATTTCACGCACAGAAATATATACACCCACGGACCTCAAAGTCAAAAGGAAAACAAAACCCAAGAGACAGCTCCCTCTCGAACAACGAAAGGACAGCAGCCAATTCACCCAAAACTTAATAACGAAACCAAGCAATTAAGAGCAAATCTAAATAACTAAAGGGTAATAAATTTATCTGCACACAGATCCATAGCAACTAAAGAGAGAAAGAGAAAAAGAAGTCAACAACAAATTTGGGACAGACGGAGATGAATACAGTTAAGACAGGAAAAACAAAAAACAAAAAAAGGAAACAAACTGGTAAAGTAACTTACAGAGGCTATATCTATGGCATGAAATCAGCCATGAAAAAGGTGGACAAGCTGTGTGGCTGCTCTGTGTTCCTGACTCAGGAGAGACGGAGAAAGATGGACAAGGGTGGAGGATATTGGAGAAAGGTATAGGATAGTGAGGAGAGAAGAAATCTTGGGGGAGGTGAAAAAGGTGTAATAATGGGTCGTCCCTATCCACCACTTTTGTTTTCTTCTCGCAGATGGATGACACTGCACCCCTGCACACGGCGGGGAGGATGGAAGAAAATGGAGAAGCTTTTTTTTGTGGGGGTTTTAACCAGGGGGTTACGTTACTCTTTTCACCGCGCGGTTAGCCCGTGTGGGAAGGAAATCGCTCCCCCGCGCTCCGTTTCGTTACCATTTTCATCGTTACCTTATTTTGTTTGATTAACGCGCATAATTTTATTTTTGAAGTATTGAGCTTGATTAGTCTTGTTCGCTCACGGTTTGCTAATAACATTAATATTCACTTATAACGTGTGAAAGATAGTATTCAAGGAATAAGTATGAGTTCCGTTACCATTTTGTCTGTTTTCATCGTTACCTCATTTTGTCTGATTAACCGGTATAATTTTTATGTTTAAAGTATCGAATTTGAGGAGTGTTGTTCTTTGATGGTCTGCGAATAGCATTGATATTGACTTATAATGTGTAAACAAATAGTATTCAAGCAATAAGTATGAGTTTTCGTATCTTGTTAGGGTGGACCAAATATTTGTAGTTAAACCCGTGCACGATTCTATTACTTTTAGATGTATCAGTGGCATTTTATGAATCTTTCATAACAAAAGTCAAAAGGGAGTCGGTTTAGTCCAAAAAGATACAGTATAAATTTAGCTTCACCCATTATTCAATGTGATATATAATGCGATCTTATTACATTTTAAAAATCCCCAAAAATAATATGCAAAGCAAGTTGATACGTTAGAAACCTACCAGCCTTATATATTTTCAACCCCGCACCAGGACGCGTTTATTATTTAAACCGACAAATAAAATGCTACAATACCATATTAGAGAGTAAAAATATTGCACCCTTTTTTTGTAAAAGTACAAACTAAAATGATAACCAAACGAGATATTTGTACCGGCATAAGTAAGTATCGTGAAGAAAGACGATATGTTAGCGGCTTTGGTTGTGCCACGTGGTGACACTCTTACGATGGTTTGGTGTGAGCGACAACATGCGAGGCTTTCCGGAGCTGAGACAGCTCAGTGGGGATGGCGGCCCAAACGTGCGAAGTTAAAGCAAGTGGGGGGAAGCTTTTATTATTAATTAATTAATTAATTAATGATTAATGATAAGCTAACTTCGCGGAAGGACCTCACCTGTCACTGTAATTCCATCCTTTTTATTGCCAATTTTGGGTAACAGGGAAAGGATCTTCATTTAATTGCGGTGTATTTAATTAGGGGAAGTCATTAATTAATTAATTCAGTCATGTTCCTCTTAATTACTCCAACTCTAATTGTTATTACTTTTTTCCTTGCCTTTCCACTTACCGGGGCGTTGACCGCTCTACCCTAAACAGGGGGGCTTTCAACCATCACTTAATCTCCATGAGTTGTCGTATCGACCGTTAAAAATGACGTTTGAGTTGAGCTGAGCCGAGCTGAGCTGACACATTTTGTTTCTTTTTTTAGCCATGATTCTACGAATAATTACGAGTTATTTTCATATAGTTACTGCAGTCGCATGAGATTTGGTCCCTTGTCATTTTGAAAATTTTGTTTGCACATTTAAAAAGTTTAACTTTGTTCTTCATTTTTTTGGGCAGTTAAATTACAACCCGATAAATTTTTTGTCAGTTGAATCTGCCAGCAAATGACTTTAAGAAGGTAAACAACTTGGGCAACTATTTTTAATACTCGAAACACAGTGTGGCTTGGGAAAAAGACTAAAATCTAATATCCTTAATTATAATTAAAAAAATGATTTCAATAACGAGAAGCACGCCACGGCGCCACCCACACCTCATTGCCACATGTCCAAACTCACTCCCTCTTAGGTTCTTTATTATTTAGCATCGCAATAATAAAAAAAAATGATAACTGAACACAAAAACCAATCACTCTTATGACATCTATGTTTAACATCTGCATCCGTTCCTTTAAAAATCAACCAAAAAATCTGAACTCAAGATTTGACTGGCAATAAACAAGCTTACCTCAGTGCTACCATTTTTGCCTTTCAACTGGACTCAATACAATAGTCAGTCAACCTTATGATTTGAGGTTTATCAATTCTCTTTTTTTTTTTTTGACTTAGGTATTTCCTTGTTTCTATAGATTTTCTTGTTTGGGTTCCTGTCTTACCAAAAAGGTGTTAATTTAAAATTTTTTGATTGTTGGGTAAGTTGACTTTTCTTGTATGGAAACCCAAGAATGGCTTAACAAGATCACTACCAAACTCTCGGCCTCACAATTTGGGGTTCGAGAGACGATGGAGGATGGTGGCTCAAGAAGATCATATCAGGTTATTGGCAGTGTCAATTTCAGTTCAATTGACCTCTGTGCATCTGGAGGAGATGCTGGTTGGTTATGATTGGTGCCGGAATCACCGCCCAGACGATGAGGACTCTGCGCGAAGCATGAAGGCTTATGGCAGTGAGCAGGGTCTACGATGGTGGTTACGGCTCGTGGTGGTGGCGGTGATTGGATGGTGGTTGTGTGTTGATAACGAAGGAGAAGGGGGAAACGAATATCCCTTTAGGCCCAACAGATAATAATAATTAATAATGTAATTAAGAAGTAAGGTCATGACTTTTCCCTTTTTTAAGGTCGTGACTTTTTTCCTTTTTTTTAGGTCATGACTTTAGTGTACTAAGAATATGAGTTCTTCATTTATTTTTTAAGTAACCCCGTTTTGTTTAAACGTCGAACTCCCGTGAACTGCAATGTTGGATTGGAAATAAAATAATTTTTTGGGGTTCAACTCAACTGACCAATCAGTTGAGAGCCATGTTCAAATGACATGTGCATCAAACCTCGGGGATTGAATAGTAATTAATCCAACATTCTTTTTCTTCTTCTTTTCTTTTTTTTTTTTTTTAAATCTTTTGGGTACATGACAAGTGTTTTTGGAAAACATATATAGTCAAATTCTGCTACAATACGAAGAAAACCCACCCTACTTTACTACAAATAGGTATTACTTTAGTAAATATTATCGGCAAATTTATAAATTATGCAATTCATTAACATTTGATCGTGCTTTAGTATTGGTGCAAAAATCAGATATTGCCATTATACGCCTTTATCTTTAAAAAAAAACCAAACATGTTTTTCCTTGTTAATGGTGCAAAACTGTCGTATTTTGTTCTTTTACTAAAAGTTATGGCTACTTATTCTAATCATGTTGTGATGTTTCAAAATAAATCTTGACATTATATTTGTTATATATTTTATGATAAGAAACCTTAGTCACAAAGAGGTATTCATGTTTACTAGTGAGGTTGTCTGTTGTTCTGTTATTATTTATGACATTGGGGTATATTAGCTTTTCTTCAGAGGTGTCAAAGGGCTGGGCTTGAGCCGGGCCGACCCCAAAGTTGGGAAATTCAAGCCATGTCCAAGCCCAAGCCCTGCCCTAATTTTAGGGCCGGGTCGGGCCCGGACCCTTTTATATATATATTCTTATTTTGTGTTGCAAAAATATTAGGGATAATATCAGTTATATCCCTCACTTTAGGGGTAAATTACAGCCGAGGACACAGGTTTGCGTTTATATCACTTATGTCCGTTGACCAGACAGAATACGAACGGTGTTAAAATTTTGCATGAAATTATCTTCTCTCTCTCTCTCTCTCTCTCTCTCTTCTCTTTCTCTCTCTCTCGTCTTCCATCACCCTCAACTTCTCTCACCCTCCTTTTCTCTCCTTCCTCTCTTTCTTTTTCCTCTTTTTCTTCTCCAACCCCTCACCACCTCCACAGAACACACAATCAAAACTCGCACGACACACACCCAAACCCACGAAATTTGGCATTAAACCCCAATTAGGCATCACAACCAGAATCTCATTTGAACCATTGCCCGTGGGTACACGATTCGCAATGACCAATCCCGACAACGAGCGATTTGAGGATACGGACGAATCGATCGACGATCGTGGGACCAACGAGTCGTCGTCGTCTCGTGAGATCTCCGAGAATTTAGGAGATTCGAGGCAGGGCGGCGAGGCTGGGCTAACGGAGCGTTTGACGGACATACTTGTGGATGACGGTGACGGGGATCTGTTGTTCGAAAGGGAGGATGGGGTTCTGCAGTGGCTGCAGGCCCTAGATATGCAGGTTATGGGGGCCTGCCGCACGGCTGAGCGACTCAAGCCGTTGCTGAAGTTGAACCAGACGAGCGGCGCGGCGGAGGATTGGTTTCTAGCTCATCTGACCCAGGTGCGTTTTCTCAAAATACTGTGGAACGTCACCCAGCTCACAGAGTCGTTGCACACCAGCCCTGAGCCCATCATCAGCTCCACGAACTCTACCGAGTCCACCCCGTGACTCAGGTTCTTCTCAATGTGCCGTGGTGGTGGTGGTGGATCGAATCTGTGATGGGTTTGTGGTGGGTTTGGTGACTTGTGATTCCCCGTCGACTGGCTGGTTTATGACTGAAACGACGGTGGTGGTGCGTATGGCTGGACTGATGGTGGTGGTGTGGGTGGGTATGGTGGTGGTTTTGGTTTTCGTGTTGGAGGTGACGCCGATGGTGGGACGACCGTGGAGGTCGTAGGTGGTGGCATTTTGTTTTGGAATTAGACATTAGAATTAGATAGAGATGGGAAGACAGAATCAAGATTATGAGAGCGAGAAGAGAAGAAATGGAAAGAGAACAGAGAAAATGGGAAGGAAGAGGATATGTATAAAATATGTATTAGGGGTAATATTGTCATTTTCAAAATATGATATTACCACATCAGCAAAAACCGTTAGTTAGGGTCACAGAACCCTAACGGTGGTCATATATGATACACAACTTTAACTTTTTGGATAAGAGTGCAAATTTTTAAAACTTGTGTCTTTGACTGTAATTTACCCCTAAACTCAGGGATATAAGTGATATTATCCCAAAATATTAACACATGAAATAAATTTTTTGATAGACATTTCTCCTTTTATGCAGGCTTGGGACCGGCTGTTTGTAATTTTGGAAAAACAAGAATGATTAGTAGTTGATTAGTTAAGCATTTTCATCTAATCCATCTGCTCCCACTTTCTCTTATCAAACATTTTGCATTTTCTCTTGACAATTCCACTTAATTTCATACCACTGCTTTTTGTTATCTAAACTCAACAATAGATACCTACAAGGCTACAAATTTTTTTTCCAATGATATCTCTAAAAATTTCACTCAAACATACCTCTACCTTTGCATTTTACGTGATATTAAGTATCTCATTAGAAGCATGCATCATTAAACCACTTTTACTATGAACTTTTCAGTACTTTCTGGAGTTATGTTCCCCATTTCTATTGCCTAAATTGTGTTGTTTCTAGTTCTTAAACAAATAAAGATATATTTTTTCTTCATAATTCCATAAAACTAATACATAAGAGGATTGCAAGTAAAACTTGATAAAGAAGTAGGAACCATCATCATGAGCTGAAAAGAAATGTGCATGTCCAAAAAGTTAAATAAAAAGAAAAAAAATGAGGTAGAAAGAGAGAGAGTGTGTGAGGCATGAGAAATAAGGGGAAATAAAAAAAAAAAGTGACTCAAAATGGTTTAGGGCTAAAGGGCCGGGCCAGATTAGGGCCGAGGCCGAGCCTTTTTGGAAATTTTAATGACATGGCCTTATATATGGACCAAGAGCCGTACTGTTCACCATTTAGGGCCGGGCAAGCGTTCACCATTTAGGGCCGGGCAAGCCCTGGCCATTTTAGGTCGGCAGCCCGGCGGCATAGTAACAAAATTCGCGATATTTTGAGATATTCACTAATTTATCGCGACAAATTTCTTAAAAGTCTTAATCGTCGCGATTATTTGCAGGATTCGCGATTATCTCACGAAAATCGGGAGATTGACGAACTAATCGCGATATCTCACGAGTTGAAGTTCCTCATCTCCATTTTCTAAAATGATAGAAGCAGGGCTTCGTCCGGTGGGACTCGAACCCGGATAGCTCCGACTGTTGCCATAGTGTTGTGCCATCACACCACTCTAAGTTTACTGCTTACTTTTAGCAAAAGTAAATAAATACTGTAATAAGCCACATAGCACTACCCATACATTCTCTTTCATTTTCTTACCATCACTTAAAGAATGAAAGCTTTTTTATATTTTTGTTATTTGAGTTACATACTTTACAAATTTTTATACACTTAAAATCAATGTAACCTGAACGATTAATTACCGAATTATTCCTGATTTACGATATGAATTTTGTTATTCCACCGAATTATTACCGATTCAATGACGAAGTTCTCTGAATAATTCCCGAATTCTGGATTATTGCCACATACCGAATAATTCCCGAATACCGAATTTGTTACTATGCCGGCCGGGACATCTCTACTTTTCTTCTTGTATACATTCAGGTAAATTGCCACGACACACATATCTAGATATGGTGTGCGAACTCTAGGCAAGTGGCGGTGGCGGCAATCTCAAGCAAGTGGTGGCAGTTCTCTTACAGAGCGTTAACTGTCTCCCACCATGCTTCCATGCCTCTTAAGGGATTCACCGCATGAACATGCCTCTTCCTTGAGAGAGATCGATTACCTTCGTGCTGTAAAATTAGGCAACTTGCTAGATATTACTGTACTAGTTTAGAACAAATCTTCATTAGGTGACGCCCATCAAAAGTGGGAGCGCCTAGTAAGGTCTAAGGATAAAGCTGTTAAAATTTTAAATATATCATAGAATCAACTTACATGACTTAGGCTATTAAGATAAGAATTTTATAAAAAAACACCAAGTTAGTTTTAGCGCCAAGAAATCAACAATTGTAACAGAATTTTTTTGATAACGAATAAGTGCGTGCCTGATTGGTCAAACAAGCCAACCCCCAATAACGTCCGACAACATCTAGGCTAATAGATCTGCAATGCCTATGAACTATAAAACTGATAAACATCTGAAAAAGAGCCACAGTATAACTCCATGTCTTCTGGCAAAGCTAAAAATTTTGTACAAGGTCGACGCTTTAATTATAATTCGAATATGGGAACTTAATTTTTGCTAACGATACGAGGTCTCTGCCAATAAAATATTAAAATTCCCTTCAGTTATTAGGGATATGTGAATAAAGATGGGGCTAGATAAAACTATATACTGAGCTTACATTATACAAGAAATTAGTACCTCTAACGTATAGATGAATATTCTTAGGGAACACTTGTAGATAGATGACTCACATTTTGAAACATTGAATTGAAAGAGAGACTCACATTAACCAATGCATAACATGACACCTTTCTCATAAGAGTACAATGTATTCGTCTGCTGTATGTTTGTTGACCTCACGATCTACCCTTGCCAGTTTGATGTGTGTGTTAGATAATGTTTCACAGAGGCTGTCTGCCAAAGGTTATATTCACTAGATGTTGAACTACAACTAAAGAACCTGGAAGCTCTCTCTTGGTAATAGGCTTAAATTTCAATTGTCAAAACTTGAGCTAAGTTCACTTAGAAGATCTCCAGAAAATCACCAGTGGACTGAAACAGCTTACTTATAACTCCTCAACCTAAAGTAAAAATGACAATTGAATGAAAATATTCTTAATGCAAAAACAACTCGACTCTTTTCGAAATAATCCGACCATTTTCTTCGGTGTTTCCTGAAAAAAGTATTGATCTAAACAGTCTAATGAAAGAGGAATCGGTTCAATTGATTTCTAAAAACAGCGACGTTGATCTACAAGCAGCCCGACCATTTTCGCAAGAACTTCTGCCTTTGGAAAATTGGCAAAACAGTTCAACCGTTGTTAAAACAATTCGAACATTTCAATCTCATTGTTTTCTTTCCAGCTCAACTGATTTCATAACAGTCGTGAACATGACTGTTTTTGTCAGATTTCTTCCCTTGGACAATTGACAAAAAATAGTTGAGCCGTTTGAGAATCAGTCGGACCATTAATTTTCAGTTCAACCATTCAACTGTTTATCAGAAATAGTTCCATTGTTTCTTACAATACAAAATCAATTCAAATGAATCGTTAGCAGCCAAACTGATTTTTCCATTAACAGTCCAACTAATTATAGGAGCAGCTCAATTGATTTATAATTTGTTTCTCCCTTTTAATTTTTTTTTTTCACGGTCACCTTTGCTCGCACTATATAAGTCATACATTTCGCCTTTGAGAAAGTAACTTACTCACTTTGAAAATTCTTTAAGCTTACTTTTTTTCTCTTTCTCTCTCTAGCACTCAAAACTCATCTAAACATCTATCAAATTGAGAAAATGAAGAACCTTACTTTATTTATCGTAGTATCTCATCAGCCTTGCCCAAAAGAGGCAAGGTAGGTAGGCAAAGGCATACAAAAGATACGACGGAAATTGCGAGAGGATATGTCCCTAAGCCTCTGCTTGAAAATTATTGAAACGTTTTATTCTTTATCTATAGATAGAGGAAGTGGAAAATGGTACATCGACTCAGAGCAGGGGCACTTGATGTTCCTTAAGGCAAGCCGAGTACACTTTTCGGTCTGAGATCCAGTAGAAATAGTTGAAAGTTAAGTTAGCTGAGCTAAATCATTTGTGGTTAAGTCTTTTTTACATTTTGATCTTCCCACCTAATTAAGAGAACTTAGCTCATAATTGTTCTTTATTTGAAAATCTACTCATGCAGGAGTCTAGTTTGTATGTTGTCAATTGTAACCCAAACTTTCTGTTCCCGACCTATTCTGGTCGCACCCAATGGTCCACCAGGGACTCCGTTTTGCGTGACACGTCACACATTTAACGGTCAATTTTTAACGCTTTCAACCGCTCAAAATGAATCTTGCATCGAATGTTCGCGAAATTCGTGACTAAGATATTTTTGTCGCCAACGTAGCAACGTCAACGACACCAACACTTGGGAAAAGCATGCAAGTGAGCAACACCACCTCGAGGGCTCGGCCACCTCCCTCAAAGAGGGGGGGGTCGGCCACCTCCTTGAAAGGGGGGTTGGCCACCTTCTTTATGGAGGGGTCGGCCACCCTCTTTAAAGGGGGGTCAGCCACTCTTGTCTCGGGGGGGGGGGGTACAAGCGCCTCATTTTGCATCTCATTCAACGCACTGTCTCTACAATGCTCACTCATCAACCGTGGCCACACGACGCTCGTTGTCGCCCACGCGCCGTCGCTGTAACAACCGTCGCTCGCAGCCGCGCACTGTCGTTCGGGCGTCGTCTCTGTGACGACTGTTGCCCGCACTCTGTCTCCAACACTCTGTCGCGCCCGTGCGCCACTTTCATGACATGTGCCCACGGCACCAGGTATTGTCTCGCGACGGTTGTTGCCTCGCCCGTGCGCCACAATCAATGTCTCATGCCGTTGGCATTGCGCTCATGCGCCACAATCATGTTACAGGCCTCCGGGCACCACACTCATTCACCGCACCATGTGCCCACGCCATGGACGTGGAACATGCTTCGACCCACTCTCCAGAGTGTGCAACATTCCGGAGGGCCCCGCTCATAGTACTCCGGCACGAGGACCCTTCGCAGCGGGATAGGCTCGTTACCACAAAGCTATCTCCATCTTTATTCCGGGGGCTCCACTCGTAGTGCTCCGGCACGAGGACCCTTCGCAGTGGGATAGGCTCGTTACCACAAAGTTATCGCCTTCTTCATTCCGAGGGGGCTCCACTCGTAGAGCTCCGGTACGAGGATCCTTCGCAACGGGATAGGCTCGTTACCACAAAGTTATCGACGTCTTCATTCCAGGGGGATCCGCTCGTAGTGCTCTGGCACAAGGACCTTTCGTAGCGGGATAGGCTCGTTACCACAAAGTTATCACCATTTTCATTCCAGGGGGCTCCGCTCGAAGTGCTTCAGCACGAGGACCCTTCGCAGCGGGATAGGCTCGTTACCACAAAGCTATCGCCGTCTGGGGTGACTTGCATGACACTAGGCACTGAGCTGCGATCATGTCCACTAGTACTCACGTTACCGGTGATCATTGGCGCCCCCAGGACGATGACCCTCGGGTCACTCCGGGACGGGAGCAGGTCTTTGGAGGGCATCGCGCCTAGTCCGCCTGGCAGTTGGCTACAGGGGCAACCCTCACCGCTGTCAGGTTCTCTACGCGTCCCTTGACGCACCTTGTGGGATTCAGTAAGGGCTTGGACCGGTGGCTGGGGCAACGAGCTTACTCTGATCATGCTGTCGTATGTGGTCAGTCTTCTCAGACAGGTAGAAAGATGTTGTGAGGCAAGGTAGTGTTAATTTGGGAACCGGCAGTCCATCGAAGAACCGATATTTGTGGACCCCCTGGTGACGTGTCACTCCCGGGGTATGACACATGTCAGCTAATGACACAGGCACGCTTTTCCCTATAAATAGGGGACTTTGGAACTCATTTAAAGGGGCTCTCTCATTTGACATTTTCACTTTCTCTCTCTAAAAACCCATTCTCTCTGGAATTGTAGAGAGAGAAACACATTTGGATTTCCGACATCGGACCCTTGACGTTGCACCCCTGACTTGGACCCTAGCTTGGATTGTCGACCCTTTTCGCCTCCGCCTTGCCTATGTAGCACTGCCATCCTTCACAGCCTGTCTGGGGAGCCTTGCTCTCTGCCCTCACCCCGCCCTCACTGTCTCTCACTTTGCATACTTGGAAGCTGACTTGGACTGCAGCTTTTGTGGTACCTCCACGTAGGTACGAACCCACTTTCCTTGGCATCACTTTCTTACTTTAATCTCTTTTAAGCTTTGGTTAGGAAGATTTAATTAAATTGTCCAGAGGATTGTGTTAGCATCCGAAACTAGAGACAAACAGTGAAAGGTTCGAATAGGTTTTTCCTTGTGTGGAGTGATTATTAGGAATTGGACATAAGAAGGTGGGGCTAAAATGTTTTTTATTTCTCTATTCCTCTCTCGAAGTTATTGTTACATGCATATCGTTCCTAAATAGAACAACCCCCACCCCCCTTCCTCCCCCATTCGGTGTAAAATGGGGCCTACAATATCTTCCCTCGTATTATTACTGCTTTTAGTCATGATAAAGAAGAGTTCATTTTCTAAGAACTTAGGGTAAGATGAATGTCCCGCATGAGGTAAAGAAGAAGGGAAAATATTGTTGGTATACAACAATTGGTCTCAACTATCTAATGTTGGAATTGGGTTTTAAACCCATTGTGGAGAAGCAACTTTGACTCAATTTTCAAATGGGTTCCAAACCATAGCTTGGTTAGGAACAAATTAATTCACGTTCATCTATTGGAATAGATGATCGTGGTATATTCACATGTTTAAAACGAATGAGAAGTGAATGAGAAAATTGAAGCTAAAGTTAGTGGTTCACCTTGAAAGGAAAATAGTATCCCACATTGAAGAGATAAAGCCAATGTTGTCTCCTTATAAAGCTTAGCCTTGAGCTAAGGGATGGGCCCCTTGGGGGTACCCATGTTTTGTAAGGAGGGAGGACCTAGGTTGACCCAAGGTCCACCACGCGCGCGCGCCGCCCGCCCCGCCCCGCCCCGTCCCGGTCCGGTCCGTGGCCGTGGCTTGGGCTTGGGCTAGGCCCAATCAGGCTTTATTCTTTTTGGGACAAATAAATTTTATTTATTTAATTTCCTTTCCGAAAAGTTGTGACCTTTCCTTTCCAACCAACCAGCTGTGAAGAGTTGCACCCCCCAGTGAATACTCTGTGTATAAAACCGAGTCAGTTTACAGAAGTTAGGTACGAATTAAATTAAAATCCCGAATTTTCTTTTCTTCTGTACAAGAGTCTGTCCCAGTTTTGAAAGAGTTCTACCATTTGTTTGGTTCGCCGGGTCTGGAAATTTGGTGTGCTACTATTTTCAGACGTAGCCGTTGTATCCTGGGAGACTATCGTCGAGAGCCGTCAGCACCGTTGCGGGACGAATAAGTCTTAAGGACAGTGAATCAAATTCACGCCTCGGCCCCTTTTTCCTTTGCTGTTCTACTTTTCTGCAATCCTGTTGTGAGTTCATTTTAATTGTTCTTGCAAAGACTATATGTTCTGTTTAGTAAACTAAATTTCAGTATTTCGTACTTAATTGTTTTCTGCACAAGTATACACAAAGTATATATTTAGAACAACAATCTTAAGACTTATTTCCCGTACTTTGTGTACATGTGTAGAAACAGTATTTTCTAAACAGTGTTTTTCAAATTTCGTTTTCGTATTTGATTCTATCAATCTATACTAAAATTATTTTCAGTTTCTGAATTTAATTTTAGTGATACTAGAATCTGTTTTCGTTATACCTTTGTGATAGATTGGATTATTTTTGCTTATTAATAGTTGTTATATTCTGTTGATAGATATAACAATGGCTACTAGCGAAACCAATTCGGAAAGTGGACCGGTTCATCCCAGCGGTGGGACTGTGTATGCGACACCTTACGTTGCACCTGCTCATGGTTCCGTTGGACTTGGTGAAAGACCGGAAAAGTTCAACGGAAAGGATTTTAAGAGATGGCAACAGAAAATGTTGTTCTATCTTACCACCTTGAACTTGGCAAGGTTCTTGCACGAGGATGCACCAGATCTTGGTGACAATCCTGACCGGCAAACAGTGGCTGCCGTGGATGCTTGGAAGCATTCGGATTTTTTGTGCAAGAACTACATCCTCAATGGATTGGACAATGCGTTGTATAACGTATACAGTCCAATGGCCAATGCGAAAGCATTGTGGGAATCCTTGGAAAGGAAATACAAAACGGAAGATGCCGGCTCAAAGAAATTTGTAGTCGGCAAATTCCTTGATTTCAAGATGGTGGATTCCAAGACTGTGATTAGTCAAGTCCAAGAGTTTCAGCTAATCCTCCATGATATTCATGCGGAAGGGATGGTACTTGGAGAATCTTTTCAAGTGGCTGCGCTAATTGAAAAATTGCCACCTACTTAGAGAGATTTCAAGAACTATTTGAAGCATAAGCGCAAGGAGATGAAGCTCGAGGATTTGATCGTCAGATTGAGGATTGAGGAGGATAATCGCCAGTCCGAGAAGAAGGCCGGTAATTATCATCATGAGGCCAAGGCAAATGTGGTCGAGCAAGGTCCGTCAAAGAGGAGGAAAATTTCCGATTCAGACGGTCCAAGTGGAGCTAGCGGCTCAAATTCCAAAGGCGGAGAGAAGAAGAAGTTCAAAGGGAATTGCTATGTGTGCGGCAAAGCTGGCCATCGTGCTAAGGACTGTCGCACAACCAAAGGAAACTTTAAGAAAGGAAAGCATTCTCAAGCCAATGTGACGGAAGTTACCAAGATTACCGAGGACGTGACAGATTTGAATCTATCTGCGGTGGTATCCGAAGTCAACTTGGTTGGAAATCCCAAACAGTGGTGGGTAGACACAGGCGTTACTCGACATGTGTGCTCCGAGCGAAGTATGTTTACTACATATGAGAGCGCCAACAACGAGAATCTGTTCATGGGTAACTCTTCTTCTTCAAAGGTGCAAGGGATGGGCAAGGTGGTCTTAAAGATGACATCCGGCAAGGAGTTGAGTCTCAACAATGTGCTTCATGTGCCGGACATTCGAAAGAATTTAGTTTCGGGCTCATTGTTGAGCAAAAATGGTTTTAAGCTAGTTTTTGAGTCCGACAAGTTTGTACTAACTAAGAGTGGAATGTTTGTAGGAAAATGGTACCTTTGTGATGGTCTGTTTAAGCTAAATGTAATGACCATCGTACCTAAAGTTGTACCAAATTCCGATTATAATAATAATGTCTCTTCTGCTTACTTGTTGGAATCTCCTAATTTATGGCATCATAGATTAGGTCATGTGAATTATGGTTCGTTACAAAAGCTCGTGAAAAATGGTTTGTTGCCTAAAATGGACTTTGACTCACATAAAGCATGTGAAATTTGTGTTGAAGCTAAAATGGCTAAAACGTCTTTCAAGTCAATTGAAAGAAGTACGGAACCTTTAAGTCTAATTCATAGTGATATATGTGACTTAAAGGTGGTACAATCTAGAGGAGGAAAAAAGTATTTTATTACTTTTATTGATGATTGTACGAGATTTTGTTATGTATATTTGCTTAGAAGCAAGGATGAAGCCTTGGAAGCATTTATGCAATACAAAATTGAGGTTGAAAATCAACTTAGCAAGAAAATCAAAGTACTAAGAAGTGATAGAGGCGGAGAATATGTTTTCCCTTTTGAAAAATTTTGTGCCGATCACGGAATCATTCATGAGACCACGGCACCGTATGCGCCTCAGTCAAATGGAATTGCTGAGCGGAAAAATCGTACTTTAAAGGAAATGATGAATGCTTTGTTGATAAATTCTAGACTACCGGATAACTTGTGGGGGGAAGCGGTCTTAACCGCAAATCATATACTTAATAAAGTACCTCACAAGAAGTTGCAAAAGACACCTTATGAGCTATGGAAAGGTCGTCCTCCTTCCTTCAAATATCTTAAAGTGTGGGGGTGTCTAGCAAAGGTAGCTATCCCACCACCTAAAATGGTCAAAATAGGACCTAAAACGGTCGATGGGATTTTTATTGGATATGCAAGCCATAGCTCGGCATATCGGTTCTTAGTGCATAAATCTGAAGTTGACGATATACACGTCAACACCATAATGGAGACAAGGAATGCACATTTCTTTGAAAATGTATTTCCTTATAAAGTTGCACAAGAACGAAGTTCTTTAGAAAGAACTAATAAGGACCAAGAACCCTCACAAGAGGAAGATGAGCCAAGACGTAGCAAGAGAGCTAGAACGTCCACATCTTTTGGTCCTGATTTTCTAACATATTTGTTAGAAAATGAGCCTCGTACTTATAGTGAAGCAATGTCGAGTCCCGAAGCTCCTCATTGGAAAGAGGCTATTAATAGTGAAATAGAATCCATCATGCTAAATCATACATGGGAACTGGTGGATCTTCCTTCTGGAAATAAACCATTAGGGTGTAAATGGATTTTCAAGAGAAAGATGAAAGCTGATGGAACGATCGAAAAATATAAGGCCCGACTGGTTGTCAAAGGGTATAGACAAAAGGAAGGCCTTGATTATTTCGATACATATTCACCAGTTACAAGAATAACATCCATTCGAATATTGATAGCTATTGCAGCTATTAATAATCTTGAGATACACCAAATGGATGTGAAAACAGCTTTCCTAAATGGAGATCTTAATGAAGAGATCTATATAGAGCAACCCGAGGGGTTTGTAGCTCCTGATCATAAAAGGAAGGTGTGCAAGCTTGTTAAGTCACTTTATGGACTAAAACAGGCTCCGAAACAATGGCATGAAAAGTTTGATAAAGTCATGATCGAAAATGGCTTTAGAATCAACGAATGTGATAAATGTGTCTATGTTAAAGGCACGGAAAAAGGATATGTCATTGTTTGCCTTTATGTGGATGATATGCTCATTATCGGGAGCAATGATGAATTCATTAAGGCTACAAAGAAAATGTTGGCCAGTAAATTTGATATGAAAGATATGGGTGTGGCTGATGTTATACTTGGTATGAAAATTACCAAAACATCAAATGGACTAGTCTTGTCACAATCTCATTATATTGAGAAAGTGCTAGACAAATTTAAAAGTTATGATAATAGTCCAGTTAAGACACCACTAGATGTAAATTTACATCTAACAAAGAATACTGGTGAAGGAATATCTCAATTAGAGTATTCGCGTATAATTGGTAGCCTAATGTATATCATGAATTGCACGAGACCCGATATAGCATATGCTGTCAGTAAACTGAGCAGATATACTAGCAATCCGGGGAAGAATCACTGGCTAGCTATTGTAAGAGTTTTAAGGTACTTAAAATATACCTTAAACTTTGGTCTGCATTATACAAGATATCCAGCTGTATTAGAAGGATACAGTGATGCCAACTGGATATCAGATTCTAATGAAACAAAATCCACAAGTGGATATGTGTTTACATTAGGAGGAGCAGCTATTTCTTGGAAATCCTCTAAACAGACATGTATTGCCAGATCCACTATGGAATCTGAATTCATTGCTTTAGATAAAGCAGGAGAAGAAGCGGAGTGGCTTCGTAATTTCTTGGAGGATATTCCAAATTGGCCTAAGCCTGTGCCACCAATTTGCATACATTGTGATAGTCAATCTGCAATTGGAAGAGCACAAAGCAGTATGTATAACGGCAAGTCTAGACACATACGTCGCAGACACAATACCGTTAGACAATTACTTTCTAGTGGAATTATCTCTATTGACCATGTGAAGTCAAAGGATAATATTGCGGATCCGTTAACGAAAGCTTTGACTAGAGAGAAAGTAAATGTGTCATCAAGGGGAATGGGTCTTAAGCCTATGAACTAAAGAGTTGCCATAATGGAAACCCTACCTAGCTGACTGGAGATCCCAAGATCTAGGTTCAAAGGGAAAACCGAATTATGTAAATGCGACTCAGACAGAGCACTGTGGGGGGTTAAAACCCTCATATCCATTCCTATGATGAGAAGACAGTGGCACCTACAAAAGGTTAGGTTAAGCTATGCTTTTAATGACTCTTATATCTTGGAAATCTAAGTGGGGGTGCGGTAGGAACCTCTTAATAAGAAGTCACCTATGTGAGTAAGAAGTGGGGCCGCTTCTATGAGAATTGTAAGGCTGAATTCTCAAAGAGTACTCATGAAAACCAGGAGTTGTTCAGGGCCAAAATGAACACAACAATGAGAACCTCAAAACAATGTTTGAGCGATACTGTGTGAAGTTCTATTGTCTCGGTTTACACTAAGGGTTGAACAGTTCAAGACATCATGTTCACTGGTTAACCAGTAAATCCGATAGTTCTCACTAGGGAAGGTTCAAGGCCATCGGCTACCTATCCCGATGCAGTGTCGTTCTAAAGAACTCTTTCTTATGTCAGTGTTTCTGTGCGTATAGAGTCCAGTCAATTTTCTATTCATGTGGGGGATTGTTGGAATTGGGTTTTAAACCCATTGTGGAGAAGCAACTTTGACTCAATTTTCAAATGGGTTCCAAACCATAGCTTGGTTAGGAACAAATTAATTCACGTTCATCTATTGGAATAGATGATCGTGATATATTCACATGTTTAAAACGAATGAGAAGTGAATGAGAAAATTGAAGCTAAAGTTAGTGGTTCACCTTGAAAGGAAAATAGTATCCCACATTGAAGAGATAAAGCCAATGTTGTCTCCTTATAAAGCTTAGCCTTGAGCTAAGGGATGGGCCCCTTGGGGGTACCCATGTTTTGTAAGGAGGGAGGACCTAGGTTGACCCAAGGTCCACCACGCGCGCGCGCCGCCCGCCCCGCCCCGTCCCGGTCCGGTCCGTGGCCGTGGCTTGGGCTTGGGCTAGGCCCAATCAGGCTTTATTCTTTTTGGGACAAATAAATTTTATTTATTTAATTTTCTTTCCGAAAAGTTGTGACCTTTCCTTTCCAACCAACCAGCTGTGAAGAGTTGCACCCCCCAGTGAATACTCTGTGTATAAAACCGAGTCAGTTTACAGAAGTTAGGTACGAATTAAATTAAAATCCCGAATTTTCTTTTCTTCTGTACAAGAGTCTGTCCCAGTTTTGAAAGAGTTCTACCATTTGTTTGGTTCGCCGGGTCTGGAAATTTGGTGTGCTACTATTTTCAAACGTAGCCGTTGTATCCTGGGAGACTATCGTCGAGAGCCGTCAGCACCGTTGCGGGACGAATAAGTCTTAAGGACAGTGAATCAAATTCACGCCTCGGCCCCTTTTTCCTTTGCTGTTCTACTTTTCTGCAATCCTGTTGTGAGTTCATTTTAATTGTTCTTGCAAAGACTATATGTTCTGTTTAGTAAACTAAATTTCAGTATTTCGTACTTAATTGTTTTCTGCACAAGTATACACAAAGTATATATTTAGAACAACATCTAAAACCGTTGAGTATATTACTCCGCATTAGATATCCGTTAGCCCTTCCATTCTTCTGCTTTTGTCACCTTAACCGGCCCTAATTCGATGGGAGGAAGATGAATATCTAATAATATATTCACTTTAACCCTCCTTAATTAACTAATATATGTAACGGTGGTACGTACGTAGATGGTTTGACCACTTAAGGATAACCACTGCAACCTCACACGTTGGGGTCCGGTGGAGAACATCATAGTTGGAATATGGGGGAAGAAGACCTAGCCAGGGGCAGTGAGAGCATGCTCTGCTGACTTAGTCTTTGTCTCTTGTTTGTCAGCTCTTATCCCTAAAGCTTATTCCTTCCATCCGCATATTCACGTCATTACATCCAATAAACATATACCCTAACCCTTAAACAAATGCAGCTACAGTTCACAGTTCAGAGACTTTCTCTCCCTTATCATTGAACCCCCAACACCCACCCCCGCGGCCTGTCTGCTTCCCCCTCCTCATCATTCCAACTCCCACAGAATCTGATTCTCCTTGTGACAGTACTGTCATGGGAAAGGAAACCGGAACCACCATTTCTGAAGAGTACCAAGTTACAGACATCTTAGGCAGAGGAGGATTCTCTGTTGTCCGTAGAGGTTTAAGGAAGTCCAAAGGAGGAAATGTCACTCCCGTGGCCATCAAGACACTCAAACGAATCAGCCCTCCTTCGATGGCTCAATCGTCCATTAGAAACTTACCAACCTGGAAGCAGCAAGTCTCCGTATCGGACGCGCTGCTCACGAACGAGATACTGGTCATGAGAAGGATCGTCGAGGACGTGTCGCCGCACCCGAACGTGATCCACCTGTACGATGTTTGCGAGGACACGAGCGGAGTGCATCTCATACTAGAGCTCTGCTCGGGGGGCGAGCTGTTCGACAGGATTGTGTCGCAGAAGAAGTACTCGGAAGGGGAGGCCGCGGCCGTGGTCAGGCAGATTGCGAGCGGGCTGCAGGCGCTGCACAGGGCCAATATTGTTCACAGGGACTTGAAGCCTGAGAACTGCCTGTTTTTGAACCAAAGCAAGGACTCTCCCCTTAAGATTATGGACTTTGGACTGAGCTCGGTGGAGGAGTTCACCGACCCGGTTGTGGGGCTGTTTGGCTCGATCGATTACGTCTCACCGGAGGCGCTTTCTCAGGGAAGGATATCTTGCAGGAGCGATATGTGGTCGTTGGGGGTCATCTTGTACATCCTCCTCTCTGGGTACGTATGTTCACTGCTTGCACACCAGAATTTTTAGTCACACCATGTGTTTATTTTTCGGTTTTAAATAGAAAACTTGCATTAATAATAAAGAGTCTTGCACAGTCAAATCGTACCAAGAAAGTAGGCTGAGGAAGCTTTAGGAAAAATCCTCAGAGCCACCACTGACGGGAGGCAAGATTCGGCTTCACGAAGGAGCTCTTTTGTACATCTATCCTTCATAAAACTATAAAAATCTACGCAAGTATAGGCAATGTCAAAAAATTCAACGGGTTTGTCTTGGCCGAGGCGTGCCCAGCTCCCGTTATATGAGTGACAATTAATGAATTGTGAGTCGAAATTCTGCTTAACCAGAATTTTGTCTCCTCATATGGTTCATTTTTTATTTTATTTTTTTGTATTTGATTTTTAATAGAAGAATTGCATTGATAATAGAGTTGCGGCCCTATGGCCCATCAAGTTGTACCAACAGAGTAAGCAACAAATAGTAGAGCTTTAGGAAAGGTTCTAAGTGCCACCATGGGAGGTGGATGAGGCCAAAGATTTGGCTTCGTTGGTGGAGGACCTGAAGCTATTGCAATACTATGAATATCTATATTTGCACCCAAAAAAAAAAATTTGAATATCTATACAATTATAGCAAACTCGAAAATTAAAAAGGTTGTCTCGGCCTAGCTTGTCCAACACCTGGTATCTGAGAGACAATCAAACCGTGAATCAGTACGAATTGTAATATGCTTAGGATGTATATCTCGAGCCCACAGACAAGCTAAACGAACAGGTATAGCCCAGCATAGTCATCTAAGCCTTGAAGGGTTTCGCAAACCCTATATGTTGTTTTAGAAATTTTGTTTGCAGGTTCATGACTTTATTCTTTTACTGGCAAATAATTTGTCACTAGTATGTTCTACGGCAAACATTTAGGGAGATTTAAGAAGTCATGCTAACCGAAATGCCCCTGAGACCATGTTTAATTAGCAACCATAATTTTATCAAATAAGTTTTAGTGCGAACGAAAACAAAAGCCAAATGGAGGAACTAATTTTGGACGTTAAGAAATCCGTATTGATGATGAAATTCTAAACCAGCTCATGCTAAGAATATTGAGCCTCCCAACGTTACAACGAATTACTGGGATAGAATTGGCATTTACAATAAATGGTTAATTATACTCGGCACTCCTGACGTTTGCCTGTAATACACTCGGCTCTCCTTATCTATTAAAACAACACGAAGATACACTTTTTCAATTGACAGAGTTAACGTAATTAATAGAAAGACGGTGATGCCCCTCATAGAAAAAAAAATTACCCAACCCACCCACTACTCATACCAGTTCACCACCACCACCACACACGCACGGCTCCCTCCAACTGTGGCTGGAAGGCTCTACACCACAACCACCACAGGCCCGCCACCACCATTAAAAACAAACCCAATATACTGTCGATCTATGCTATTGCCCTGCCACCACGACCACCAAAAACAAGCCCACCAGTCACCATTGCACTGCCACCATAAAAAACGAACCCACCACCGCCGATCTACGCCACCATCACCACCATAAACCAACTCACCACTGCCAATGTAAACCACGACCACCACACATGTTCACAAAAAAAATCAAAAAATTGCATGTAATATATATAGTCTCTCCCACAAATTAAGCCCAAAATTTTTTCTTTGTATAGATCTATGTTGCTTTGGATTGTGTGTATTGTGGTTGGTGGCGGTGGTGGTCGTCAATGAGTATTGTGGTCGTTGGTTGTTTTGAAGGGTTTGGGTTGGGTGGCGGTGCGAGGGGTTTGACAGTGGTTGTGATAAGCAGTGGTTGAGTTTGTGTGCATCCATGTGTTGTGAAAGTGATGGGCAGTGAGAGATTGGTGGCGGTGGTGATCGCCGATGAGTATGTGGTTGGTGGTGGTGTTAAAAGGTTTTGTGGCGGTGGGTATTTTTTTAGGGTTAATTACAAAATTATTCCCTGAGATTTACACGTTTTTGCACTTTGCCCCCCGTATTTACAACTTTTGCAATAATGTCTCTCGAGGTTGACAAAACTGTTGCAAATAGCTCCAAAATTGGACGTCCGTTCAACTTTAGACGTTAAGTGGTCATGTGTGGTGCACATGCCATTTTGGCATGGGCAAATGTGTAATTCCCCTACCCATCTTCCCCATTGATTACCCACCTTCCACACTGGTCTTTCTTCGCCGGAGGACTGCCAATATCCGAGCTACATCATCAGAGACCACCCGCCACTACCACCATTGCAAACCTCGTCCCTGCCATATCTCTCTCATTTCGCCCATCACATAACACACCACTGCCACCTCACAAGAATACATCACCGCCAAAATTTTGGAAACCCACCACTGCGACCAACCAAACCCTGTCACCGTCACAGATTTCCGTTGCCACCACTATATCATGCACCTTCCTCATACCAAAAACCCACTACCGCAACACCCCACCCCCGCTTCCTGCCTCCTGCCTCCTACCTACGACCTCTACCTTCTGCCTCCGTTTACCTCCACCTCATGGAAGCATTCCACATCAATACAACTAACCGTCAGTAGAACCAACACCATGGCTGGTTTGGAGGTTAACCGGCGACGATGGCTGTCTGGTTTGGCTGATCTGCGGCAATAGTGGGTCGACGGCGTGGAGGCTGTTTGAAGCGGCAACGTGTGATCTCGCTGGAGGATAGAGGCGTCGTGGCAGTGGTGGCATTGGTGGGTCGCTGGTGTGGAGGTTAGCCGACGACGGTGGCCGGTAATGGGATTATCTGGTTTGGCTGAACTGATGAGAGAGAGAGAGAGAGAGAGAGAGAGGGGATGGGTACAGGGTGGATGAGCATGATGGGTGTCTCATGCTGGGTTGGCATTCGAGGCCACTCATCAGCACCTCGGCCTGGAAACTTAGCTGAGAGATCGAGTTCACTCGGAGAGACTCAGTTGGTAGACATGAGGAAGATGGGTAGGAAAATTACACATTTGCCCATGCCAAAATGGCATGTGCACCACACATGACCACTTAATGTCCAAAATTGAACGGACGTCCAATTTTGGAGCTATTTGCAACGATTTTGTCAACCTCAAGGGACATTATTGCAAAAGTTATAAACACAGGGGGGAAAGTGCAAAAACGTGTAAACCTCAGGGGACAGTTTTGTAATTTACCCTTTTTTTTATTGGTGATGATGTTATGGTTGGTGGTCATTGTTCGCATAGAACCTCTTACTGTGATCATAGAAGCTCTTATTGAATCAGTTGCACATTCATCTCTAGAAGAGCTTATTCTCGAATACCCTCTTGTTGCAAGAAAAAAAAAGGGTTGCTACATAATCATCTGTGAACGAATCTTAGAGATATGGGTTCAATGTTAGGCAGATAATAGGGGTGGTCACCGTGGGTGGGTGCGGGTGGGTGGGCGGGCGGGGGGGTGTGGGTTTGTGTGAGGACCAGTGGTGTGTGCGTATCACCGGTGGTGGTAGCCAGTGGGTGTGTGATGGGCAGTGAGGGGGGGCGTGTATCTGAGGGGCAGAAGGAAGCCTCCGGCAGTGGTGGCTAAGCGTAGGCGGCGATGGCAGGGCGTTGGGTGGTAAGGAAGAAGAGGAAGACTTAAGGGCATTTTGAGGAAAAAAGGTCACGTCAAAGAGTCTTGTAACAGCCTCTGACGTCCCGTTAATTTTGTGCAGCTCCGTGAAATGCGACTACAAACTCCAGGGGACAAAATGTAACAAAAATAGATGGGAGAAGCCATCTGTATTTTTTAATAAATTTCAGGAGTGTCGAGTGTAATTAATCCTACAATATATTATTCTCGATTATTTTACAAACAAGTTCCCCATGAAGATACATTTGGAATGTGGCTTCAAAGATGATACATTTAAAAAGGGAACAGTTAACGCTCGTATACTCCCTTAACATTTGTGGAAAAAAAGACATTGGATCCAAACCTAAATTGCCAGCCAACACACCCCGACTTGATGATCACGAGATTAGATGGCGTCGCAGCCGAGGGTTGCCATAAAGGGTGGCTCCAGTTGGAGGTGGTGTAACGAAAGGTGGGCAAAATACGTCCGTTTGCCAAATACAGAAGCATTTGGGGTTCAAAAAGAGAAATTTTAGGACTACAACATGGTTATGTCATTTATTTTAACCATCAAGCTCATTCTGGTTCGTCGAGTTTGTTATCCAGCCACTATTGGAGAATCTAGGTTATGGCTTGGAGGCTCGAGCTCAGTTACGTTAGACATTTGTCCTGCACTCTTCTAAGGAACCCCACGTCGCCCTAACCTTCCCAGCCACCAACCCAAGCACTCCACAAATACCTTTACTAGTAAGGGCATCTCGAGGACCTAACCTAGGCCCTCGAAGGACTCTTATCTCTTCCGTCATAACTTACTTCCCCATCAGCCCCTTGCGATGCACAAGCATTCTTCCCTAATGGTGCAGTCTCTCCTCCGGTCCAGATCTAATAAGCACGGGTGCTGTACCCCTTCGAGGGCAGCCTTCCCATCCCTTTAAGCATGACTCATATTTTTTTCTTGGTGGATAGGAACCTTTTCAAGTTTGACAAAAACATGCGGAATGTCGCATACAAACCACCAACTCTGGATGATATTACTATTTAACCCCTTGCCTTGTCATTTAGGTATCGATATCGAATTCGAGCAACAACAATGAACATAATGCTAATTGTTTTCATAGGTCCCAAGTTCTTCTTGTTCTTCATACGAGAATATGTTGATCATTATGATATGTTAGTTGGCAATTTAGCTGGATTAATGCTTTGCCGTCATATTTCTTTCAGGTACCCACCTTTTATTGCGAAGTCAACCAGACAAAAGCAACAAATGATAATGGCTGTATGTTCATTGTCATGTTAGCATTGTCAAATACATCTCTATATGACTATTAGTGTAATTTCATTGAGGCTTCTTCGTATGCAGGGAGACTTCAGCTTTTATGAGAGAACATGGAAGAACATCTCTTCATCAGCTAAGGACTTGATTTCCAGTCTGCTCACCGTAGATTCTCAGAGAAGACCAAGTGCAGAAGAGGTACAAAGAATAAGACTCCATTTCATTTGGCTTTCTTCCTTCGACCTTTTACAAATTTCTACGGTAGATATAGTACATGTAAACATTGACTTCACTTGATGTTTTACCCTGACTTTGACTTGCGCAACCTTACTTACCTAATGTACAATTATTGTACATAGTACTAAATTTATCCTATAGGAATTTGCTTAAAAAATCAGGGATAAATGCAATGAAACGGAGGAAATTGCTTAGAAATTCTTGCCTAAATTATCCCACCTTAATCGGGAACGTAAACTTATCCCACCTTCATTTCTTTTTCTATATGTTTGTGAGTAGATTCTTCAGCATCCTTGGGTCATCGGAGATTCAGCCAACGAGCGTGAAATAGATCCTGAGATCGTTTCACGACTTCAAAGTTTTAATGCACGGAGGAAGCTTCGGGCGGCTGCATTTGTGAGCATGGCGAGCTGCACAATTTTCTCCATGAGAACAAAGAGGCTAAAAACTTTAGTAGGTTCCTATGACCTTAAGCCGGAGGAGCTCGAGAGTCTCAAAATTCATTTTCGGAGAATGTAAGTACTAAACAAAACAACATTCCTAATACCACTACTTCTTCTTCAACATTCTGAAGAAGATTGATGTAGCTTGACACTCAGTTGCATGGACATTGCTTTGTTTCAATTCATGTATGGCATGTTTATCCACATGAAGCTTTACTAACTGGTTGTAAATACAGATGTGCAAATGGTGAGAATGCCACTCTACCTGAGTTTGAGGAGGTGTTGAGAGCTATGGACATGTCAACCTTGGTCCCTCTAGCACCCCGAATCTTCGATTTGTTTGACGATAACCGAGACGGGACAGTTGACATGAGAGAGATACTTTGCGGGTTCTCCAGCCTCAGGAACTCTCGAGGAGACGATGCACTCCGACTCTGCTTCCAGGTGCTGTAAATTTTCTCCCATCACTTTGAAAGAGACCCCAAACACTGTAGTATATGATATGCCAAAGGTATTGATAAACAAACTGTAGCATATCTATCCTACATTCTGTGGAGACGAGCATAATTTCAGAACGTGAGAATGTCGAATCACAGAAATGGAAGTGAAAGATTTCCACAAAATGGCAAAGATTAGAAGCCACTTTTTAGGGAAGAAATTACTGGTACCTGTCCCCCATGTCCATCTCGCCCATAATCTGCTCGGGCATTGAAATTATAAGTACTTTGATCTTCTATGATCCAACCGCGAAGAGAAGCTCTACTTACATATATTTGTTTGGCAATCAGATGTACGATAAGGATGGGTCTGGTTGCATCAGCAAAGAAGAAGTAGCATCCATGCTTAGCGTAACTTCTCTTTCCCTTGTTTGTATACATTTAGTTCCACAAAATGTTGCTTAGATTGTGCAAGTGTTCGCATCACTGAAACAACAAATTCTTGTGCAGGCCTTGCCAGATGACTGTCTTCCTCCGGATATAACCGAGCCCGGAAAGTTGGACGAGATATTCGACCGAATGGACGCCGACAGTGACGGAGAGGTCACCTTTGATGAGTTCAAAGCTGCAATGCAAAGAGACAGCTCTCTCCAAGATGTTGTCCTCTCCTCACTCCGACCCCAGAATTAGCCTCACATAGCTCCGGCTCTTTCACGTAGAACCATTTTGAGAGCATTCATGTCATAGGCAGGGAACTATGTTAGAAAAGGTGACATCTTTAGATGGAAGAATAATGCCTCTGCAGTATCAGTAGTTGCTAAAGTAGGTCAAATTTCTGGAGAACTTGAAAACAATTATAAAAGTGGAACGAATTTACCATTGGTGTTTGGTGGTATCTGTTTACAGTTTGCGCGCTTTCATTTCTTGGAGTATATCAGATGCCTGAACTTTGAACAAACTGTTTCTCTTTTTTGTTTTCGGTTTTTTCAATTTTTTTTTTTTTTTTTTTTTTTGTTGGGCGACGACTTTAGACAAACAAAAATGTATTCGTACCTATTCAACCATAGCAGATTCGGGAGAATGGAAGGGTTGATAAGGAAATTAATACGTAATGAACGTTTTAGGGAGTCGGTCCTCGGATTATATTTTTTAATACACATGTTCCTTTACTTTTGCACTGTTACCCAGCTGCTTCTTTTGATCACTTTTGTCGAATTTTGTGTGGAAATTTACACCCGTTTCCTCCCTCCCTAATGCTCCCCATACTAGTAGCTTTTCACTGAATTAGTACCTCGAGTCACCATCTGCGCTATCTACCACCAACATCCAAATAGGAGCGAACTAAACAAATGGATGGCAAACCCTATACGACCACCATGACCATCGCCCGACCCTTGAGGCATAAACGAAGGCCTCCAAATCAAGACAGTAAAAATAAAAAATGATACACTTGTTGATCACCACACATCGGTATGAGCTAATTGGGTTTTGTTCCATAGAGTTGTCGAAACAATAACTTATTACCACATTCCGCCCGTTGAAGCTCTGTGGTTTCATCCCTATTAATTCGCAGCCAAAGGAGCTGAAGAAAAGCACAAGGATTTGCCCTCTGTTGTGGTAAGGAACAAGGAGCTAAGAGTGGTGATTGACTGTGCTCTAAACGAAGTATTGCTTTGAGTGTGTGGGACATTTGCACAGGGATGGTCGCCGGCTACAGGCGGTGGTGGCTGGATAGGAGAATCAGAAGAAACAGTGGTCAATAGTCTGGTGGTGGTGGTGGTTGTTGAGGGTGGAGAAATTGTTGGGTAGGTGATGGTTGGGGAAGGGGAGAATGATGATGGCTCGGGGAACATGAAAGATAAAGAAAAATCTAACCTAAAGTATACTCCAGGCTATGCAACTGCAAGCAACAATAAGAAAGAAGATTGACATTCTTACAAACCAGAAAGTATTATCATGTTCAAGACAGCTTTAATGGTACTGTACAGACAAAACTAAGACTAACCGAATTATTTGAGCAGTTCAGATGCCTTTTCAAGATCCGTGATACGAGAACTAAAAATCAGAACGAGGAAGAAAAGGATATCAAAATACAAATAGCAAGGTTAATGAGAAGTTTAATATGCACTATAGATTGTTATTAGTTATTACCCTCGATTTTACTAGCATCGCCACTACATCTATCATCGGTATTTTCAATGTTTTGTGCTCTCTCACTTTCTGCAGTCACCTCATCAAGAACTGCTACGTCCATCCAGCTGACATCCTCGCCTTGAAGAATTCCTGGGTCCTTTACCCAATCACACACATCGGCTTCCAAAGCTTCCACGCATGTGGGGTCATATGCACATCTCATGCGACGGCCTTTACTTGCTTCTCGCCTGCTAGCATAAGAAGCAAACCCTATTATGGTAATTTAATGTTTGCCAAAATCTGATAGCCACCACAACCCACTGACAGTAGCAGTTAAGGTCATAATATGGAGGATGAAACGATAATGCAGGTTCCCTTCAATGTCATTTTAAAGGCTAGTATTACTTCAAGAAAATTTGGGTAGACATCTCATCTATCAGGAGTGGCTTGAAATACCATCTTCTTCATGGTTTAGTTTAATATACAAGTGCGATGCATAAAAGATGATTAACCACGGTCACCACCAAAGCAGATGTAAAGTAAAAGTATGGGCTTAATTAGGAACAGTTCTATTAACACAAGTATCGAATTCTTCCTGTCTTATAATCTTAATATGCCTTCCTCAGTTTTGGAACTAACTGGTTAGGCCAGTTCATATATAGTTGGCGGATGCTGTAAAGGGTGTACCGGTCCTGAACGTACGAAAGGAGGAAAAGTTTTCAATTCCAGCCAACTTTAAGAATAACCATAAGATACAAATCCCACCTCAACATGCAACATTGAAAAAAACAATGCCATCCAGCAGTATATAACCATGTGTTCCACAATGGTATTCGGAAGGTGGTTGCTAGCAAAATACCCTAATGAATTAGCTCCTAGGTGGAACCGTGGAAACCAAGACGCCCTACCTCATAACTGAATGAGAAGATTAGTGCTGCAATAATGGAGGGCACCAAAACAATGGAATAGGCAAATGAAAAAAGTTAGTTCCCTGTTGAAAAATTACTGCATTCTCGCATACTTTTATGTAGGCATAACTTCTGACATCTTTTGAGCTGGGGAGATAATCCATACTACTTATAAAGGGAATAGACCGTTTGGCGTAACACCTCTTTTGGTGTTACGTGCTTCCTTGAGCAACAAGCGGCACACTAACCGAGTGACGCATGACACTTGAGAATATTAAATATTTAAGCTTTGAAAAAGTGGTAACTACTCCTTAGTAATCAACTTTGCCATGTGCCACAAAAATTAGTGTGGAAAATAGAAACCATGCATCAGTGCTCATGAGATTAGCGGTTATCCCACACCATCTCAAATCCCCGGAAATAGTATTTAAATTCTTTTTTTCCACTCTAACATAAAAAAGCTCTGAATTCGTTTAGCATGTAGATGAGAGTTCAAAACACTAAAGCTTCCTCTCTACAAGTTTATTTAACACAGAATATAGGTAGTTACTACAAGCTACTCACGATTGTTGCACCAAGAACTGCCATTTCCAAGTCATATAACCCCCTTCACAAAAAACACCATGCCAACACTTGCCAAGAAAACAGTGTGTCATGCAAGAATCCAACCATTTATCAACCCCTATCAAGAAATATGAAATTACCAAAGGAGAGTAGTGATGGTGAAAAGTTGCATACACATTTACTAAATGTCCTGCTATATTTATCCACGTCATTTTGATGATAATGAAATGTAGTATAATCCTACTTTGGTATCTCCTAATAAAGAAACTTCAATATGCATAAAGTACCCCTGTCATTAGCTAATTATTCCCATTCACAAAATCAGGACCTCAAGAAAGTAGATGAGCTATAAACTCTCGCATAATAAGTAGCGACAAAATGTGGAGACGGAAGCTATTACCTCTCATGAAGGCGCAAGCTATAGTGAACAAAAATAAGGTCATTCAACCTCTGATGCTCTAACCGATTCCTTTTCTTCGCATGAATGCGTTCAAACATGCTCCAATTCCTCTCGCAGCGGATTACACTACAGGTTTGACTTAATACCCTTACAGCTAATCGCTGTAGATCTGGATAATCAGCAGCATAGAGAGACCACCAAGTAGCTGCAGATAGCAGAATAAAATGACAGTTACTAAAAACCTTGCACAGTCAAGGGAACAGAGAATGGAAACAAATGGATGCCAACCTGGGGCCAATGACTCTCGACCACATAATGCCACAGGGCGACCAAAATCGCCCACCGCATCCTCGTAGGACTTTATGTGGCTTGTAATCAAAACCTGGGACGTTAAATTCGGCTCTAAGGTTTCTATACAGTCAAGTAAACCCTTTTGGATAACTTTGCTAGTTGAGAAACCGGGTTTATAAAAGATGGATGGATTAAGATACCATCCAGCAGCATGAAGGGGACTATGGAGTTCCTCTACCCAAATACGATCAATAATGTTCAAATATGGTAAGTAATCAGATTCCTCATTGTTAAACGCGACCATGGCATTTTCCTTTACTTTCTGCATTGCATCATAAATATAGCCAATTGATGGTCTCTCTTCATTGTCAGTAAGTTGTAATACATTGAGCAAGGGGTCTGTGACCTTTAGTGTACGTTCAGACAGTGACCAAAAAAGCGGATCCACTATGGTTTCTGTCACCTCAAGCCCTACTTTTTGCTTCAAAAATGTCGATTGTATCCAGGTAGGACTCGTAAACATCTGATGAAGAGGGTTCTTCAATGATACAATTGTTTGCAGCGTGAAGAAGTTGGATGAAAATCTTGTACTTGCAAGCTGGACAATATCTTTTCCACCAGTCCTCTTCTTCATCAAATCAAGGACCCAAGCATTGTTATATATAAACCGAGTTATTTCCTTGGCCTTCACGAAAACCTCTTTTACTCCCTCCATTTCACCAATCTCTTCAAGCATCATATCGATACAATGTGCACTGCAGGCACTCCAAAAAAAGGTTCTGTACTTTCCCATTAAGGCCATTCCTGCATCTTTAAAAGTGGGTGCAGTTTCTGTAACAAAGTTGACAACATTTTTTGGCCCTACCTCTTGAACAACAGAATCAAATAAACTAAAAAGCTCTTCTGAAGATTTTGTAACATCTGTCGCCTCAACCGATTTGAGGAAGAGTGTACCCTTGGGACAATAAACAAAAAAGTTTATCACTGTGCGACCAGTACTATCCGACCACCTGTCAACCATGACAGAACACCCAGTTATTTCCCATGACTTCCTCAGTTCATGCAATGGTTCGCTCAAATCTTGACAACTCCTGTTCAACAATTTACCCCTCAAAGAATTGTATGAAGGCATTTTATAACCGGGACCTGCAGCAGCAATAGCATCAGCCATCTGCTGGAAATAAGAAGAATTTGAAGCACTTAAAGGTATGCCTGTCATAAACATGAAATTTGTAACAGCTATATCTGCGTGGTCAGCACTCTCTTGGGTAGGAAAACTCGCCTGTAGAGAACTTTTAACTATTACTGGCTGAAAATGCCTTTCATCTCTCTTATTTAAATTGAAGTTTCCTCCATCGTGCACCTTTACTCTTCTTTTCCACCTAGCGCCTCTTTTAGAAGATACTTTACAATTCCTCTGTCCATCACAGTCCTGCAGATATGAAACTGAGTGTGTGCTACCTTTTAATCCTTCCTGCGCCTTCAACTTTTTAAGAACTTTAACACCTAAGTTTTGTTGCATTTCCACTTTAACGTTTTCAGGGACTTCCTCACATGGAATTACGTTTCCCCTTTCCCCTGCTAAATGTTGCTTTAGCCGAGAAATTCCACCACCGAGAATAATTTTGTGACAGTAGTTGCACTTAATCTTCTGCCGACCCCCATTTATCATAACCCCGTGGGCCCAGCCAGGATCAGAAGCTCGAGGAGGTGCCAAAGCCTGGTAAGATAAGAACATCCCAAGGTCACGAAGGCAGAAGTGTGATATCAGAAAGGACATAACTTGTGACACATATAGGATACAAAATGTAGAAATAACCTGTATAGCTTACTTGGTCATCCTTGTGATGGTTAGCTAACAAAGCATCAAAGATGTCCTGACTCTCCTCCATGAGGGGTTCAGTCTCTACCACGAAATCATAGAACACAACTCAATATAAATACTCGGATGAGGTTACAGATGCATCAAAGTTCTGGAAGTGAAATAAACAAGGCTCAATACATTGATAATAAAATGTTTTCCAATTTTTGCTTTTCTTCCTGAAGAAGGTGGTGAGGAAGGGGGGGGGGAGATTGGAGAGAGATAAATTCATAATGGTAGAAAGAGGGAAAAAGAGGAAGTGCATATTCCGCATCCTTGGACAAATATGTGTGTATCTGAGTTTTCACATAAGCGATGTGATTTAGAGCAAGGCCAACGTGCTTATTTCAGACCACAAGCACTGAAGGAATTAGGAGATACAAAACCCTGCAACTCAGTTGGACTCCAGCACCTTTTGGGAGGGTAGGGGGAGAGAATGCATTCTGACTAGGATACACATTTCTTTACCAGTCCTATTGCCAATTCTTAGGACATCAATATTTCCACAAAACCGAGCAATAACTGATTCAAAACGATGAAACCCAAAAATACTTCTTTTTTCTAAAAATGGAGCAAGTAGACCCAAGTGATGCAAGTATCAGAACCAATGCATGTGAAATCTGGCGGTATCGATGAAAGTAAAACAACTCAGAAAGGACCCAACACATGAAAACGGAAAAGCATACAAGTTGCAGGACTTGTGGTATAGGTCTAACGAGGAAAGATCGATATGTGCTTCACCAACGCACAAGCATCACAAGTAAACCGTAACAATGTTAAATGTGATAGACTAGAAGTTTACTTAAGAGAAGGAAGAAGAGGGGGAAGAAAGAACTTAAACAAAAGCTGATGTTTGTTAGACAGCCCTATGCATCTACTCTGTGCCATAAATGCTTACTTAAGTAAAATGACGTAACAGAAGCACTATCATAAAGATGAAGGATCCCAAACTTCAGCTCCCCAGCAAATTGGTGCAAATCTGGCATGTTCCATTTGCATACAATGGGATGAAGTATCTTAACACAGGTTCACCTTGATGGAAGGCATACAAATCAGCCCACTGTTTAGCTTCTACTTAATTAAATTTCAATCAAGCTCAATGTCATTTGTCTTGGCATGTTGAACTGAATAGTGAGCAATACCAATGGCATCCTTGTTGTCCCAAATCAATCTCATAGGTCCATCAACGCCATATGACTTCACCTATACCCTAAACCTGGGCTCTATATTTACCTCCAACACTAGATCTAGCCACAACTTGCTCTTTATTACGGTTAAGTACAAGCAGAGAATGCCACATCCTGAATGGAGCGTCGATTGTCCACTGGCTGTCGAACCGATACCAGAGAAAGACTCAACTTTAAGATGATTAAACAACAAAAGAAAATTGGGTAGTGTGATTTATGTCCAAAAAGAGGGAACTCAGAGTGCTCTTCCCCCAACACACCAAATTATATCAAAATCCATTTACCATCCAGTCTCCAACTATGGAAAGAAATTACCAATTGCAGGATCCACCATAAACCACCAGTCATCTTGAAAAGCTCCCAATAGTGACCTTAGTTGCAGGATCCCCAATTTCTTGTGAAGCTCCCGCACCGGAACCTTGCACCTGCTCCTGCTCCCAAACCTACGACACTGATAACTCCCCACCCTGCAACCTCGCACCCGCTGTTTCTCCTACCCACTTCATGCAAATAAGATCTAGACATACAGAACCAATCGCGAGCTTCACCTCTCACTAGATTGTGAAATAGAAATTTATGCACCCACTAAAAACCACACCACTTGACGGTACCTCCGCATCTCATAAACTTCCTAGGGGAATTCTAAGAAGCACACCTCCTATTTAGGCTTACACTGAAGTCTTTCATTTTCCGAGCTCTTCCTTTTACCTCAACCAACCCTCCATATCAAGTTGACCGATTCATACACGTCTTTAGAGGCTCCCTCACAACCCCAAACTCCCGATAACAATAATATGGGGAAGTACAAGATTCAAAAAAGTAATGCAAAAAGCTTTTCTGCAAAAAGTTGAAGTAACGATTCATGGTTAACTGTCCACTCTCGGTTGAAGTGGAGTCATTTCATTCAGTTCTGAAGAGAAGTCCTTCACAGCCTTGGAGAAATTTGGGTATGCTATGAGTAGATGCCCATAGGGCCATATTAACAATGAACATTCTGAGAGGAATGCCACAAAAATTTGTTATTTACTAGTGTTTCATACTAGAAAAATAAAATGAGAAAGGATCAATCATCTGCTTCTACTCTTGACAAGGCACAAGGCTTAATGAACTTTTACAGACCCTTTTCAATGTCTAAACTGTTATGGAGCAGCTTAGTCTCGACAGAGGGCCCAGGATAAGACCGGCTACTTTCCATGCAATGCTTACCACCGCCTTTTTATTGGTTCAAGTCCAGTTGTGAGAGCAAGTTGTTGTTGGTCCTCTTATGAAGGGTGATTATTAGAAAGGGACAGTTCCTGAGTGTTAGATCCTTAGGCCAACGGAGCAGGCCAAACAAATGGGATGAAGCTGAAGATTACAAAGACGGCCTGAGAACTTTTCTTCTCTTATGATTCTCGGCATTTGCCTTCCTAATATGGTATCCTAGTCCGGAGCAGTGACTAAGCTGGTGTTTGCCCAACCCTTAGACCTAGAGCAAGAGAGAAGTCTAAGGCTGACGAATGTGGTAGGCAAGGTAAGCAGCTTAGCCAAAGAAAGGCTGACCGAGGATTTAGTGCATTAGGCATATACACAAAGGAGCGGGTTGGATTGCTCGTGTGTCCAGGTGACAAATCCCCAATACTTCATGCCAAAGGAGGAATAAAGCCTCACATTTAAGAACCTCTGCCTCTCAGCAGGAGAATGGAATAACGCTAATCCCTGAGCGCCCAGGCCCAATCCTGAACCGACCTCTCAGATAATCCCTTATCCACTTAGAAAGGAGCGCGTCATGGTTGTGATAGCATGCTTGGGATGGCGTAAATATTCTTCCCTTTCAACAACCCAAGCATCTGCTTTCTTGCTAGAAACAATGTGCGGGGTGGGGCCATAAAAAACGGAACAGAAACGGATTGCTGTTAAAGAGAAGGTTGGTTTGTAGTTCATCAAATCCCCACAAACTGAACGAGAAGCGGGTCCTCGTAAACGATCATAGAGTGATTCTTTCTTGATACATCGAGATTGGTCTAGAGGTGGCCATGTTGTCACCTAATTAATGTCTATAGCCCAAGATCAAAGAGTACCACCAATCATCAATGGAGGAGTTTCCAGGATCAAACTATCCCTTTTTTGTGGACATCTTATATGGATTTTTCTTCTTTTCCCTTTCTATTATTGCTTCAGCGGCATAGTTTGGGATAGCATCTCCAAGACTTGTAAAGTGTTTCCTGGTCAGCTTAGCTTGGGGAATCTCAGCTAGGGAGTCTATCTCTTTCGTTTAGCTTTTGCGTTATATAGTTGCAAGCACAAGGGTTGGCTGATCTTTCAAGGAATAATTTCATAAATGTTTATCAACTAATATATGCACGTTCAGCCATTCCTGCATAAGAAGAACGACAATTTCATGAAAATCATAATCTCGTGCATAATTTGTTATACTGGAGGCCCTTAATGCCAGATGCTGACAAAATAACAACAAAGGTCACTCTGGCTATATATATCATAAGTGAGTTAACTGTTCTCAAGTTTTATAAGAACCAGACTCGATTCCCACTCCTCCTCCTCCCCCCTCCTGCATACTGATACCGCGACTTGAAACATGGTACTCTGCCCTACAAGTTTTCCAAATCTAGCACACCGTATATACCAAATTTTGGTACAATGGTGATTTATTTGACTTACTATGAAGAAGTCAGATAACCATTAGTTGATAGATGTTCATTTTCTCTTCTTCCCCTCACCTTTCTTGGCAACCAAAGTGGTATAAACAAATATTCAGGTATAAATGCATACAACTATGTATATATCCGGCTAGGGAGCACGGACACCTCTTATGCGACGGGGTATGGTGTCCAACACTTACCGACACATCGACACCTCCAGACACGTGTCCGACACCTCTCAGCGGTGTCTAAATTTATTTATTTATTTATTTTTTAATTACCGGATACCGTGTTGGACACATCTTGAAGAAGTGTCGGACATCTTATGAAGAAGTGTGCACTCATATGGGGCCAAAATACAATATTTTAAATTTATTTGAGGGATAAATCTGGGGTTTTTTAGAAATGAACTTTTAGGCCAAACCCTAATCAGATCGACTCAGCAAAAGGTACCTTCTTCTTTCGCTCTAATCTCTTTCTCCTTTTTCCTTCTTTCTGTTATCTAAAGCATCCAAGCTTGCCAATCTAGAATGAGATAGGTCAACATCTCTGAGCTCATTTACAGACCATCTGACTATATAAAACCTCTCCTTCATGCCTTTGGTCTCATGTCTGTTTTCCTTCTCTCTTGTTATTGTTGAGACTCTGATCTTGGTATTGTTGAGACATTCGACTGCTTTCTTGTTGCCGACCTTTTTTCTTGTTACTGTTGAGACTATTTCATGTTACTTGCTTTCTTTCTCATCCATTTTGAACGAAATTTAATTGCTCCAATTGAGATGTGTTTGTGTATATGTGTATATAAATATACATATATTAAAAAATTCAGCGGTGTCCTGCGGTGTCCAGCGGTGTCCAAAATCTGGTTTTTTGAAAATTGCGGTGTTCGGTGTCGGTGTCGGACACAGTGTCCGTGTCCGTGCTACCTAGATATCCAGCCGTGACCTCAAATAGCTAATCAGCCCAAGCCTACCCCCCATATCCCTCAGTTACTTGTACCCTTAGTTACAGAAAACTCCCTATATGTCAACACTTCTCTCAGAGAATTTCGCTTTTTCGATCACAAGTTAGAAGATCCACAGGATTGCGTACTAAGCTAAGATGGGAACTCGATCCCATCAGTCGAATAGAGACGCATGGGACAAGTATGATTCCTGGAAATCAAGACGTTTTTCGACTCAATTCCTTGCTTCCTTCTGCCTTCTTTTGCTTCCCCCTTCCTCCAAGTCCATAAAGCCTCCTTGCCCCTTGCTAACAACCCCCATCACACAGACAAAATTTAGCCCCAAGTAAATCCATTTAGTCAATTTTTGGCCCTATGTGTAACCTTATTGAGCGGGAGATTTACCGCCTAGAACTATCAAGAGAAGCGAACAGAAACAGCTGAACTACTGTTTTACCTCTGTTATTTACCAAGGCAAATAGCTGGTAGCACTTGATGTGACAAGTAGAAAATTAACAAGTAACCACCACTTGTGTGGTGTTTTCAGGACAAGACAAGACAAAAAAAGAACCAAACATGTAGCCAAAGATAAAGATATAAACAAAGAATTCAATATATTCATAAATGTATATGTTCTAGCTGCTCCTAACCTTAGACTCTTCTACGTGCCTATGACCCCAAACCCCGCTTTGTGCAACGAAGCTGTACCTCTACCACGTCTAGAAGCGAATCAACACAATACCAGAGTTTACAAGTTCAAATTTTATCATCTCCCTTGCCGCGTTCATCATATTAACTTAGTGCTTTGGATGTCTTGCTTTCAATCGTCCAGAAAAAGAAAATAAAGGTTCGTGTTACTATTAGTAGTACCTCATGGTTATCCAAGGTATTGCAATTCAACATGTCTAAGCCATATAGCAGAAAAGTAAAGAAGCAACTCTTTGATACCCTGACTAGATGCCGCCAAAGAAGAAGAAAAAGCTTATGAATGTCAAGCAAACTAGATAGGTAAATTCCTCCAAGCTGTCCTGTTATTTGGTTACCTCATTTCTGCAGATCTTAAATTAATAAAACTAGATGAGCCCAAAACAATAAGGATGTCTGTCGATGACAGAAACTATGAAAGTAGACACTAACCCTTTCAAGGAAATTCATGTGATTTTATAAAGCATGTTTGGAGGTAAGCAACTATGAATAACGTAATTACAAGCCAAAAGATTGGATTGGACGTGTTGTACTTTTGTTTAACAGTAAAAATACTCTTACTAAACTTGTTGAAAAGTAAAGGATATTTTACATGTATGAAAATAGTTGAACGACAACACAGATATCAAGTACTGAACGAACAAAGATAGTAAATAAGACAACAAACCAGTGACTACCAATGGTTGGTGGCTAGATTCTGCTTCATTCAATGTTCGCAATTCCTCCAATCTTGTAGCTGCTATCTCTCTATCCGACTCATTTGAATCTGTGTCCCTGTCTTCTGATGACAGCAGGAGCGAAGCTTCCGCATCAATCTTTGGTTGCTTTTTTCCTCTTGGTTTTCTCATCCTTGTGGCGGCTAAGTGCTTCCTAATACTTTCCATTACTTCTTTTGGAACGGCATCACAGCTCCTAATTTCTCCCCTTTTACATGCTATATGCTTTTTGAAGCGTGTAATACCCCCAATCATGATCGTATGACAATAATTACATTGAACACGATGCCTACATCCCCCAACCATTTTTCCATGTTGCCATCCTATGTCTCTGGCCCGAGACATCTTACATAGCACACCTACTCAGTCAGCAACTGTAAGAGAGAATTTAAAGGAACAAAGTGAGGTGATACTGAGAAATATAAATATTTTGGAAACTAAAATGCTAATCCTATCATTCTTCAATGGAAAAAAGAGAGACAATACTTTTCTCTATCTTACACATGAGAAGTCCCAACACACAGGAAGACAAGCTCTTGGCAAAGGAAATTAAAGCATATTGCAGTATTTTCTATTTCCAATTTGAATTTTTCATTTCTGCAAGGCAATGGAAATATATAAAGCCCACCAAGGGAAGTTGACCAGGTACACAGGCCTTGCACAAAAGCTACACCACATACCACAGAGAGAGAGAGAGACACACACACACAAAGCCAGGAGGAAAGCCATCAGCCGACACTAATAAGAACTCCAAACAGATGCAGCAAAAACCAGCAAACATATCATCAATGCACTATTAGTAGAAAGCTATTAGTAGAAACGTGCTTCGGATCACCAATTAAGGGAGCAAGAGGCCGCCACATCCAGTTAACCGAACTGCATTTCAAGATCAAGCCAAAAATTTCTTCGGCCTTCCAGATCATCACACTCAAAGGAGCACCAAAGGACTAGTCAATGCAAGAAAAAGCCAGTAGCACACTCCTAAAAGCCCAGCGAAAAAGGCCTGAGATTACAAGAGACCAATAACCATCAAGAACCTGCCTAGCAGCTTACCTAAAAGCCACAAGCCCACAACCACGACTATAGCCACCTCAGTCAAACCGAGCAGAAATGCCACCCTCATTGGTGCAACATCCGCCAAAACCAACCTCACGCCACCTCAAACCAGAATGGGACTGCCAGGGACACCTCAAACTGAGACCAGTTCTGACCACCTCCAAACATGAACCAACACCAATCAACCTCGAAGCACTTCAGATATCAACAAGGGAAAAAAAATTAAAAAAATAAGAGAGACACCAACTCTGGCTTTGTCTCAAACTAGTTGGGGTTGGCTACCGGAACTATTCCTTTCATACTTCGTCCATCCAAAAACATGTTTGAAGAAAGAATTTTGCAGCGATCAACTCCTTTCTGAATACTTCACGCAATGTCACTCTCAGTCTACTTCTAACCAACAGCTTAGCACCAATCATATTTCCAACTCTAATATAACCAAACCATCTCAAGTGATGCTTCCTCACCTTTTCCCCAATTGGTGTCACTCTAACCTTTCTTCCAAGTCTCCCCATTCCCCATCTTCCTTCTGTGGGCGCTCGTACACCTAAGCTTTTGCATTTTGGTCACACTCATCTTATATGTATGTTACTTCTTAGCTATCCAGAATTCCGAATCACACATCACTGCTCCTCACCGCCGTTGTCCAAAATCTTGCAATCATACCACACTCCAGAAACAAACCTCCACTTTGACAACCTGCTCTTAGACTATGAGCGTCTTCCTCTAGGATTTACCCCTATTCTAGCCTGATCAACTAACACTACACATACACCAAGAGACTCCATTAAAGATAATTCCTTATGAAGTCCAATCGTGATAGAAAGTTCAGACCGTCCATCAGTGGCTCTCATACTAGTCATTGCCCCATTTACATTTTCCTTGATCACTCCTGCATTCTTAGTAAGCACCCCTTTCTTCTTCAGTGCCAACCACAACTTTTGTCTATATCATATGGCATGGGTATCCTAAGTCTATAAAGACTATGACAAGATCCCTTTTTTTTTCACAAGGCTCTTCATGAATCGCATAAGCAAGAAATAGCTTTGATAGTGGACCTTCCTGGAATGAAAAAAAGGTAGTCAAACTGTAGTCTCTCTGATAGTCTATGTCCAATTAGCCTCACCCAAAGCTCAATAATATGACCCATAAGGTTGAGGGTCGGCAAGAGATTAAAATAATTTTTTGGAACCCGGTAGAAAATCAGATGCTTAACCAGAAAACGAAAGGGATCACTCCACAAGTCATGCCTGAATCTACCAAATGCACATCACCACACAACAATGGCCATCTAGATCCATATTTATATGGGTATTGACAAACAAGACACATATAGGTTCAGCTATTGGTTAGAACTTTCAGGATCTCCCAAGATCACTTCCTGTGAAAGGGACAACACCACAAAATTACGGCAGTAGTTCCTGTATTATTCGTGCAATAAATTACAGACTCCATGGAGCTCATAACTAACCCTAACACTATGTTATCTAGCCTTGATGTATTTGTCCTTGATGCCAAAACATGATCACCGCATTTTCACCTTCCACTTTGAAGTGCATAACTACACAGGTACAAAGGCCTCTGTATATTTTAGTTAGTTTAGGTTCGTCTGAAATTTAGTTTAAGAATGAAAGAAGAGAACGATGAGGAAGAGAGACAAGAAAATGCACAAAATGGATAGGTGTATACTTTAATTCACCTTGCCCTGAACAGTGCATAAACAAGCTTACCATTATTAGCAAAAAAGAAGCATCTCATACTGATTTTATTGTGAACACTTCCCCTCAAGATGGAAAATGGATTTCCCTTGCGCCCAACTTGCACACCGGAGGATGAAAAAATGTACTACTTAGACCCTTTGTGAACGTGTAAGTAACTTGGTCTGCAGACTTAACGAGGGGCATGCACATGGTTCCGTCGTTCAACTTTTGCTTGGTAAAATGTCTGTCTATGAGAAAAATACTAGATGTGTCGGTGCGTGTGTTTGTGTGCTAAAGTGACTATGAGAAAACTTCTTAGAAAAGTTATCTTGAAGGATCAAAGTACAAGATATTAGCATGTGATACACGAAGTGCAAGCATGTAATGTTGTGTGGAAGCCAGAAGGAACTAATCTAAAGGCTTCACATACCACACAGTTTTGGTCATTCTTCATTCTTTCCAATTCATATATCATGGAACCGTCTCTATTTGTTCAGTTATGTCTCATGCAGCCAGTGACCACTCATCACAACGACCAGTCAAAAAGTTCACTTTCTCTTCACAAAATTCTGTCTCCTCAAACTTCCCAAGCCCTCTTGCTTTCTTCATTTTTCCTTTAAAGCTATTACTATCATTAAACTTTTTCTCAGTTCACATCTAATAATTTCTGAAATTCATTTAAGCACATTCACTTCACTTATACTTGGCTGATAATAACAACGATTGTACTTTCAAGTGTTGATCTTGAAATTGTGTTTACACAAAGTGTTTATGTACATAATCCGCTGTTAGTAATTCAAACTCCTGATGTTATATTCAGCGATAAATGTGGAGGCCATGTGCCTAAATGTGGAGGCCATGTACCAAGTCTACCACATATATATTTGAAGGGAACTGTTGGGATTTTAGCCCTAAAAACTATTTCCCTTCATTGTAGCATGATTTGATAGATTAGTGGAAAACTTGCATTCATCAATTGGTCGTTATTTATATTTGTTATGCTATAACTGTTGCAGTTCATTATTAAATGTATGTGATTTAGTTGTGTGAAGTTAGATGGTTACCAAAAGCATACAGTGAAAGATCTACATCGCTTATAAATTTAATTGTAGCATTTAGTTCCGATCCTTTTATGAGATTAGACCACATCTAGTAGACTGTAGTGCCCTTTTCTGTATGTTCATGATGACATGTAGTGTACTGGTGCGATACTGGAGTGAATCGGGCGTGGACGAATCTCTATTACAAAATAGTGTGGCCGCGAATAGCTGTAGTTCACACCTACTAATGTGCTGAGTCCTCAATCCCGAGAGAGTACTCTAGCCCGGGATATATACAACGGAGTGAGATTCGTCTTTGGATCAATATCTCGATATGTTTGGGAGACTATATGTTTTTGCACTTTATTATTTTCATGAGTTTCATGTTCTCGAGAAAGTAAGAAATATCCTCAAAGAGTGATGTATTTCAGAATTAATCATTGAGAAACATGTCCATGTCTTTTAGTAAAGTAAATAGTAATGGTTACTAAATATGATTGATTTATTTCTTAAGTAAAATGTAATGGTCGTAAAATAGAAAAAGCAGACATTTATGAAATATGAACAGATTTAAACCACTCTGGGTGCATAGTGGTTTGCACCACTCTCTCGGTGTGTCTGTGTGTGTGTGTGTGTGTGTGTGTGTGTGTGTGTGTGTGTGGAATAGGTATGAAGGCCTTGTTGGTGATCAAGGAATGTGGTTTCCTCCTCCTCATCTGCTTTTAAGTCAATGTGTTATGAATTGTTCTGAAATTACAACCAAAGATCCTAGGGCCTCCATAAAAACTAAAGAACATAACTAAGACTTTGCATCAACAGACAAAAAATCCTGGGTCAAACGCCGACGAGACGATGACACAAAAAATCCCATAATAAAAAGGAGAGATGTTTGAATGACAACATGGGAAGCTAAACTTACTGGCGAGAGAGCAAAAAGGGACTCCCATGGAAGAAAATTGCTAACTGAATGCAAATTCACTTATTTCAAATAAATGTCAGTGTTTCATCAACTCAAAAAATTGAAAAGCAAAACCCAAAACCACGATTCCAATTAATTGCAATGTAAAGAAAAACAGAACATAGTAGATTCCAAGAAAAGGACAAAGAACAAACCACATATCGGCTTACCGAAACAAGGTGGCTTCCGGTACAGGCACTTGAGCCCGAAATCACTAGTCTCCGGCTTCACACTACAGGAGCAAACAAAAATGGAACACCAGTAACGGATTACTACCCGTCCCGCCAAATTAACAATTGCCAAGCAGTTCAGGGATTCGAAGGCGTGCTAGCAGCGGATTCCGAGGTAGTTTGTCCGGTTCAGGAAAACCGAGAAATCGGATCCCTGGAGAGAAACGATGACTGGTGGCGTCTCGGGCAAAAAAAGTCAATTATTGACCTGAAAGCGGGGTAACGTACACGGTTTTGAGTCGTAACTTCTGTAGCATTTGCCGTTTCGGCACGTGTCACGGCGGGCCGATATTTGTGATGAATGCATTTGTTTTGTCGCTAAAGATACTTTGGACGACAATTACCGTATTCTATAGTGACGGTTATTTCGATTCATTTAAATTGCAACTAAGAATAGTGTACTAATATCGTAAATATTTTCTTTATTGCTATCATCTCATCCGTTATGGTTTGATTGGTAAATGGAAATGCAATTGAGATTTGGAATTTTATCCTAATTCCAATTCCTTGAGAATCAAAAATAAAACGGAATTATAATTTGAGGAAGCCACGTGTATTGTCATGCTATAGAGAGCTCTTTACGGCAACTTACCAATACTGCGTCATTTCGAGGTTAGTATTAAAGTTTCAATTTTTTCTTACGTCATTCTTGCCCCTTCCTATTCAAACCCCAACAGAGGAGATTGGAAGCAATAATCCGGACCCAAAGAGGTTGCTGATTGGATACAATTGTCCAGGCTAATTTGGCTAAGAGAGTCAGGTTAACTTCCTGCATCTTTTTGAAGCCTAACCCACCAGCTGATTTAGGTTTGCAAATGGAGTCCCAAGCTTTCGGGTGGAAATGGCTCTTTTCCTCTGATTTGAATCCCCACCAGAAGTCTTTGAGCAATTTATCCATCTTCTCATTAATTTTATTGGGCAGCATGCGAGTTGACATGGAATAAATTGGGATTGACATCGCGCTTGATTTTATGAGGGTAGCTCTTCCTACGAAAGAAAGTACCTTAGATTTCCAGCTTGCAAGTCGCGATTCTACTCTTGCTAACAATTCTGAGAAGGCCTTTGCTTTAGGCTGACTGGTGAAGACAGGGAGGCCAAGGTATTTGGATTCCTTCGGGGCTTTCTTAAAGTTCAAAATTTTGCATATATCACTGCTCAAATTTCTGTGCATATTCTTGCTGAAGTGGACTTGAGACTTTTGCTTGTTTACTCTTTGATCTGACCAATTATTGTAAGTCTCCAAGCAATCTTGTACGTGGTTTGCTTCATAAGGATTAGCCCTGCAAAATATAAATAAGTCATCAGCAAATAATAGTTGTGATATCGCCGGGCTTCCTCTGCTCACTTTGATTTCGTGGATATGCCCTTTGTTCTCAGCCCTAAGGATGAGTCTCGTAAGAACTTCTGTGGCAATGATGAAAAGGAAAGGGGAGAGCGGGTCGCCTTGACGTAATCCTCTTTGAGGTCTGAAAAAACCATGAGGTTTTCCGTTAATGAGAGTGGTGTTGAGATGCAAATGTTAACCCATTCTATCCATACTTCAGGGAACCCAAAATGGTCGATCCACAAAAATCTGGGAAGATCCTTGGATTCCTTTCCCTCATGGGTTTCAACCTGCAAAGTCGAATCAAACTCCCCAGAACTCATTCCTTGTTGCAGACTTTTTCCTCCCCAATACCAGAGATTGGAACATCCCAAAAATCCAATTCTTGTTCGACAATCCGACGGCTGAAGCCATCAAAAAGATCAGATTTCCTCCCAATCCAACCCAAGACTTTATAGCTTGGACCCCCAACCATTCCGGCATCTATACCACCAAGTCTGGCTACCTCACCGCAAATGCAAGCAGATTCTTTCCCAATCCGAATTTCCCTGCGCAATTCTGGAAAAATCTTTGGAGAGCCAAAATTCAAGAAAGGCACAAAATCTTTATCTAGAGAATCGCATGGAATATCTTGCCTTTTCGACCAGCCCTTGGCCTGTTAAACCCAGACATCGACCCGTCCTGCCCCTTGTGTGAAACCCATCAGGAAATATCCCCCCCCCCCCCCATATTTTCTTGAACTGTAGTATCTTCAGGCTGATATGGCTATTAAACCCCTTAGGTTTCCGCCCTCCACCAACAGCTGGTACGCATTTGCAATGGCTCAATTTTATCCTAAAGCCTCCTGGTTGGACCTTGGATGACCAACTAAGATACACGGCGTTCATGGCAACTCTTATGGACCTGATTTGGCATGCACGAAATAGGCTCAGCCATGACAAGATACCGGTTGACCCTGAGAAATTAGCAAAGAGAATCACTACTGCCTCTTTGAGTTTGATAAAGGCTCATGAGAATCAAAGAGCATCTCATTCTTTCCTGGAAGAATGGTCACCCCCTCCATACGGATGGAGAAAAATCAACTTCGACGTAGCCATTAGAGGTAATAAAGCATGCATCGCCATCATCTGTCGCACGGCCAATGGTATTGAATTTGGTTTCATAGAGCTTATCCATTGTAGTAACCCCGAAATCGTTGTGGCAAGCGCAGCACTTTTGGACATCAAAGAAGCTGTGAAACACAAGTTGGATTATGTGATTTTTGAAGGAGATGCGGAAGTCATTATCAAATGCCTCAAAAATAATGATTCCGCTCCAAGCTGAAGAATCAAACCGATCATCGAAGAAGCTCTTGTGGCAACCTCTCGCATCTCCTGTTGGGACGCGTCATTCGTCCCAAGAGCAGCCAACTATACAGCCCATAACTTAGCAGCTAGAGCTTTCCTTAGTAATTTCTTTAATTTTGTTCCCAAATCTTCCAATCTTTTGTTAAATGTGGAAGAAGTGAGGAACATTAGATCTTGTTCTTAATCTTTATTTCAATGCAATGAGTTATTCACCGGGAAAAAAACAGAGGAGACTTTTTTTTCTTCTCGTACACTATCTCCTATCTCAACCACATGAGGGCGACCCGTCCCACGAGAACAAGGGAGAAGCCTCGCTTGCTACGTCCTTGTCTCTCATTGTTCCCCACCATCGCCGCCTTCTTATCTCGTCAGCGTTCACTGCTTTTTTATCGCTGTCGTGCGCTGCGATTGCTTCCTTGCCACCAAGCTGACGGGCAACAACGATCCACCTTTGGTATTCAAGGACAATAAGGGGACATCATATTCGAACGACGACTTTTCGTTGCTTTGTTGAAGTGATCGTCGACATAGATGATGGTGATGGCTAGGGAGGAGAAATAACAATTAAGATTTAAATTTAATGAACTAATATGTATAGAGTTGATATAAGAGCTCGATGACCATTTCTGTCATGGCTATCACTCACGATCAATGGATGTGTGTATCTCAAAACAACACAAATTTTAATATACAATGTAATTTATGACAACCACATCTTAAAAATCAATCCTCCTTTGTGCCCTTCCACATTAGGGGCACATAGTCATATCTCAATCCTTAAGAACCAGAAACCCTTTTATGCTCCCTGAATTATTAACATTTTGTTCAATCAGTTCATGAATCAATTTTTGCGCTTTTAGTCTTTTAATGTTGCATCAGTAACCAACTTTGTCCTTTTTTGTCACTTTAGTCATGTGTTTCAACGTTGATTAAAAAAAAAAAGATTGATGTGGAGGTCACAAAAGAAAAATGTTTGACGAAAATGGAGAAAAAGACTTATATGGCAGATGGTTTGAAATTAAAGATTAAAGTGGCGGAAAAGTTAGTTGAGGGATCAAAATAATGAGGGGTGTATAGTTCAAGGACCATCTGGACATTTGTCTCTTTTTTATACTCTTATCGAAAAAAAGAAAAAAAAAAGTAACTTTGGGCGAATTATTCAATAGAGCATAGCATACATCACATCGATGACCAATTATATTAAGCTAAGAGTGGAAACGAATATATAAAGTGAAATTATAAGTTAACCACCGACAAGTAACACAAAGGAACAATAGTGGAGTACAAGTTTCCTTTACCTCAAATCTCATTCAAACATAACTAGATTAATACGTTATGTCTAACTAAATCGAACAGAGACATAAATAACTAGTAGTGATCGTGGGCATACACGATGCATGTGCAATATAATATTAGACATTGATAATATACATGCAAAGTAACAGAAGAATGACGGTGTCACTTTACATTGAGTAAATATTCTCATGCTTCTAATATACAAAATAAAGATGAAATTACTTTTGATAATGAAAATAAGGATAATGGCGTAGGGCTTCAAAATTAAGGGAAGTTAGCAGATATAAAATTGTAACTAACTGATAACTTTGTCATTAGTTTGTGGAGGAGGTGGTGAGAAAATGATAGAAAAATAACTAACATATAAAATACCATTGTTGCCCTTTTCTTAGTTATAATGGAAAAAGGTTAAATTACAAAACATGGACAATACTAAAAGTTTATAAAATGCTTCAAGGGTGCTCTCACTTATTAAACAATATAAATAACACAAGTAACTCAATATCTCAATTAATCAAGTATATATATTGATTATAATTAATCAATCAAGTATATATAGTCAACCAATTTTTTAAACACAATCTTAAAGCATATGTGAAGCAATAATGTGAAGACAAACCGTTAGAAAATCGACAAAAGCATATGTCTATCGCTTTAAAAGTCCTTAAAATTTACTAGCAATGTCTTGGTATGGGTCAAGATGAAATCCCTTATAACAGTTGTTGATATCTGTACATCAATAGCAAACCTTGAATTTATGAAGTTGTCGAGACGTTAACCCCAGGCCTCGAATATATGAAGTTTTCGAGACGGTAACCCCAAGCCTCGATACAATCACTTTTATAGTGATCAAAATGAACAGAGAGCTGATCAAAGTGTGTGATGACTTGATTATACGTGGACCATACACTCAATAACGAAGCCTTCTCTAAAGTTCTTTTATGAATGACTGAAAAATCACTGTAGAAGAATGGAAATCTTGACTTTGATGACCACAATCATTAATTTTGCTATGAGTGTGACTAAGATTTTGAAGGACATCTAACATTCAAATCCTCTACGGAGTATTAAATAAAGCTTGAAGACCATTAATTAAAGGAATAAATGACTAGATTAGGATCTTTTCCCAACCTTTTGAACTGGATCAGTCTTCTTGAGGTCTGCAGTGCATCTTTAACTTTTCAAGAGGCATATCTTCCAAAGAATCTGGTCTACCCTCTATTCAAATCAATCCAACTGATCTTTTCAGAGGCAAATGGGTTGAAAAAATCTTCAGGGAATAAAAAAAAAATCATTTATCTAAAAAATAGTCCAACTACTTTTGAAAAACAGTCCAACATAATAATTTTAAAAATCATGCGTATGTCTACTGAGTTGGCTTTACATATTGAGTATGATCAACAAGTTTTTTTGATAGCCTTGATGAGTCATTATTGTTCACCCTTATAACAAAGATAGCCTTGATAAGTCATCATTCACGTAAGTCTTTCCAAATAAGAGAATTAAGCTCACGATGTTAATGTTTAGCAATGTTCAATGCAAGACCATTGAGTTGCCTACCACAAGGACGCTGATTCACTCCTAGCCATCTACAAAGAGTTCATCGACCCGTATTCCTAATTAAAGACGGTGGAAAAAAGAAGTTGCTTATGCGCTTTTTTACAAAGATATAAACTTTTATAAAAGAAAAAAAGAAATAACTAATAATACGAAAATATAGTTTTTGCCATCACAGGAGAAAGAATAAAGTACATAATACGGTGAGTCCATCTAAAATTGCCAAAATGAAAGAAAATTTCGAGTGTCATGAATTTAATCAGTTTTGATCACATTGGAGCAGATTTAATCAGTTTAATTTTTTTTTTGTCAAATACTTTAAAGCTGATTTAATATAAATTTAATCAGGTTCGACCTCTAGAATCAATCTCAAACACCCTCTAACGCTTCTAAAGAAAAAATATATTTTTCTAACTACATGTTGACCCCCTTTAGGTAAGATTGTAAATCCGCTCCTGGTTCCCTGTTTCCTGAACTACCCGCGAAGCCGGACCATCCCTTTCTTCCAATTCCCAGTTTCTTTATTTGTCCTTTGTTTCGTTGGTTGATCCCACCGAACACACACACACACACACACCCCACTTGTATGTGCTGCTGAAGATACCAACAAATTCTGCCCTGCCATCGCCCACATTGGGAAATCCCCCCGCCGGATTTACACAAGATCCTCCTTGCTTCCCCTGAATTCCAATCCGGGCATAAAGGAAAATGGCTACTGCCGCCTTCCGGTCCAGCTCCAGACGAGGAAGTCCTACTCCCGACAAATTCAGCCACTCCTCCAAGCCCAACCCAGAAAGGAGGAGGAGATCATCAAGCGTCAGCGCCGTGTCCCGTGCCCAGCTCCACGTACCGTCGGAGTTTTCCAACAAGCGCGAGAACCCTCTCTTCTGGAGCTCCGGCTCCCCGCCCTGCAGAGACGCGGGATCTCCGGACGCCGACGTATCGCCCGAATTCGCCGAGAGCTCGTCGAGGGTCAGCGGGGCTTTGACTTCGAGACCTGCGGTTGCTGGCCAGAGGGGCCGGCCGGTAGCGAGGAATCCCGATGTCGGGAGTAAGAAAGAGATGGGCCGGAGTTTGTCTCGGGTCGACACGGGCCGGCGGGGCCGGTCGGTGTCGAGGGGCCCTCCTCTTCACCGAGCCCACGAGGTTTGGGCTTCTGACTTGTACTCGGCTCCGTTTCATAACTTTTGTCCCGCTCAGACCCTAGAATTCAGTTTGAGCATGTAATCATTGAATTTTCACATTGGTTTTACCCTTGTCAAAAAGCTGCTACTCCAACGTTCCATTTAAATTTTCCCAAGCTGACTTTTTGGGAATCTACGATAGTTTTGGGTTGATGTGAACATTGATGATTTTACTAACAAGTTCTACCGTAACTTGACTTGCCCAACGGTACTTATTTCACTTTTTGGGAATCTACGATAGTTTTGGGTTGATGTGAACATTGATGATTTTACTTGTTATTGTTCTACCGTGACTTGCCAAACACTGCTCTTTGAGTACACTTCAATGTTTACATCTCCTTAAATTTTCAACAAGTTGAAGGGAGAAAACACAATGGAACGGAGTGAGTAGATTTTCTTGTCCTACTTAAACTCGCGAAACCTAGATAGAGTTTGAACGTGTAATCATCGAATTTACACAATGGTTTACCCTTGTCAAACAATACATATTTGATTTTTAGCTATTATTTGAGTTTAATTCCATGTTTAGATATTCAAAGTGTATCCTAGAACTTTGGAAAAAGTCAAAGTGGAGTCTAAAATATGCTACTTATTTGTCTGTCCTTTTTTGTAGAGTGAGGTGGAACAAGACTCTGTTAAATTAATAAAGCATCGGAATAGAAGCGATTCGAACCTAATTTCTAAGAATGTTAATGGAGACCATCTGGTGAGAAATGTGGGGAATATGCGAGATCGGGAGAGGAATCTGCAATCACGACGCCATCCAGTGGCTTCAGATGATTCTGCTGTGAGCTGTACATATTTTAGTTAGTTGTGTGATTTGGATGGTGATCGCTACAGTTTTTGATAATGCTATTAACCTGTTCGATGTGCTTGGTTTTCCAGTTCAGCTTGCAAAATCAAAGTTGGGAGGATGGAGTCTCGACCAGTTCTTTGTCAGGGGCTGAAGAGAAAACTATTAAGGCTGTCTTTGAACAGATGAAGGTAAGGTGAAGCTTTGGGTGACACTTTACAGTTACAGTTTAATAACGGTGTTTAGACTCCTGGCTTTACTTCTGCAATGCTAGTTTGGGATTTGGAAGTTGATTTATATCTTTGAGTTGGTAATTGGTTATTATTCTTTCTTTTACACTATGCAGTCATTTGAGGGCGATAGTTTGGCAGGTGACACTGCTGTCAGTGGAATATATGAAACCGTTCAAACTGAAGTTAGGCGTGCTATCTCTGATATTCAAAATGATCTTGAAAGCGTAAGTTCTTATTTTTGGTCAAGTAATAGTGTCCTAATTTTTAAGTAGTGCCAGCAAACTTGAATTGCTGGTTGGCATCGGTATATCAATTTAAATAAATGAACTCTTCTGGTAAGTGTAGTTTAATCCTTGACCATCTCAGTTTGTTATCTTCTTTATCCTGCTAATATTGAATTATCCTATTCGAAACTTACTTTCGGAGCTATAATATAAGTAGTAGATTGAAATTTTCTGAGTAGAATATGATGAATAAAGTTGCAATGTGGAAAGTAAAATGCTTGTATGTGCCATATAACTGCTATTGTTCATCATTCAGGCGATACATTCTTGTAATATAGTCCTATTTTTATACAAACGTGACTTGATTCGTTCAAATTTATGCACACAAGCAGACGACATTAAGTTTTGGAATCACGTTTGCTATTGACATCCACCCCCCCGTATCTGTATCAGTAAGTTTACGTAGCTGCTTGCGGCAGACCTAAATGAAAAGTCCTAATATAAAGTAGTTTTCTACTGTATCCAAGCAAACCAGGCACTAAGAGAGCATCTAATACCATCAGGATATAATGTCTTTCAGTTCACTGTTCCAAAGAGATTCATTCTTGTCACAAAATCCAATCCGGGAAAAAAAAAAAAAGCATATACCAGTGGCAAAACTCAAATCACAATGTTCTAATTCATATCAACTCACCCTTATCTGGGCAAAACTAAAGGAGAATTAACAAGATAATGGTTTCTTAATAAAGCTAAACATAAATCCTGAAATTCCAAAGCTCACAAAGCCACTAATCAACTCTACTTGGTGGGGAGGAACAAGGTGAAAGCCTAGGGTGAGCTCGAATAGCGCAGTAAGGGGAAACAGACGATAATGAAACATTGATGAAGCATAATAAAGTCGAATATTAAGCCAAAGCAAATCCCAAACAAGTGCCAAGTAACCCAAATATGCAAGCAATGTGACTGTTAAAGTGTACAAGCTGATTATTGAGTGGTCCAACGGACCCAAAGCGAACATAAAGCGTACAAAATGCACATCGGAAGCGTAATAGCCATTGTTGAGCAGGCTATCCAAAAGTCACTAGGTGACTACAAAAGTCTAAAAGATTCCCCTTTTGAAAAGGATTGTTACAATGGATGATCATAACAGTTGAAATGTACGAGTACATCACCAAGGTGTAAAGATGCAAGTCGTGCTTGAATCCCATAATAAAAAAAGGGAAATTGCAAGAGCAGAAGTACTTAGTCCGGAAACTCAACCGAGATTACAATTACCACAATTCTACGATGGCGACTAAAGGTGTAATTGAACTCAGCAGAAGGTGCCAACAAAATACCAAACAATAAGAATGGAGAAGGCACTAATCCCTTAGTTTGTACAAAAGCTATCCTGTAACAAATCCTAAGGCCCACCACACTGTAACTGGACTTACACACCTTAAATGATAATTTTTTGAATCAATATTCTAATTCCATCAAAACCTCCAAAAAATAACCCATCCAATACAGTAATCTGATAAACCAAAATTATAACCCCACAAAAAGGTAAAACCAGCAATTGCTACTTTTCAGAATAACAGATCAAAGGCCAAGAGCTGATCGCACCTTCCCTTCTCCCCGTTCCACCACGTTTCTGGAAGAAACAGTAACCAGAAGCAGCTGAAGTTTTTTAATTTACGATCAGGGTAGAACTCCATTAGGTAAAATCCTGAACTATAGGTACTTATACACAAGCTATTTTACCTCTTGTTTTCTTCCTTGGAACTGAAGGGCAAGTGTACTATAAGTAGTAAGGAGAAATTTTTTGGATACCCAACTGCTTCTGACATATTGGGTACGAAGTCATTCTTATGCTCTTAGTCCTGGCTAATGAACTGTATACTTCAGCAAAACACAATGATGACCACGGCAATTTCATTTGCTTATCCGAACAATCCTTTTTAGTTTTTCTGCTAAGTGCTGTCGTGTGTTTTACCCATCCTTCACATCTCTTTTGATTGTTTTGACTTCAGGCAATCCGGAGGAGAAATGCTACTGCCCTTGCTACTGCAGACGTTACTGATATTCCTCCTGACTTGGTTAATCCTGGGGCTGTTGAACTAGTCTTGGATATCAGAAGGGAATATTCGAGAAAACTTGACGAGGTGATCTCTCTCTTCAGTCTTAGTGTTGCAGTCCCAGATTGGCTGGCCCTGTTTGCATCTATTAGGATCAGAGTCGCGCCATGCCCCGCCTTGCGGGTCCTCCCTTACTCCTGGGTTGTGTCCACTCCAACAGTGGCCAACATGCATGAGGAGTCCCAACACTGGTCAACGTGCCTGAGGCTTGGTAGCCTCCTTGCAGAGATGCAAGGCTTTCAAACTAAGGCGAATGATGCAGTCCTACATCAACTAGGAATGGGGATATTCTGGGGCTTATAAGGGCGTGGAATCCTTTGCTTGGTTAGCTAGTTATTCAGTTTGAGTTCTCCCATTGCCCCTGTTTGCATTAGCTAGTGATATGATGAATAGGTTGAGGTCGCCATGGCTACAAGCATGGACAAGGGTCAGGCAATGGTTGTTTAAATGAATCCTTGTAGGCCAGCATTTCAAACTGTCTCCAAATGCATAAAATTTGTGACCTATGCAATAATTGAGACTCTTTGTTCTATTTACTATCAACTTCTTTTTTAGAAACCCATGGTACATTAGGAACTGTTTTCTATGAAGTTTAGCCGTCTTGTTTTGCTAGGTGATAGGTATATAGTTTGCCTTGCCATTTGAATAGCTGATGAAGCTGCTACAGTATATTGCCACTTGTCTGCAATTGTTTCAGCTTTCTAGACCATGCAATAACTTTGCACGTTAAAATGATATTATCCAGAGTAATTTATCTTGCACGACTTTCTATGAAGGCTGTCATGGTTGTGGCTTTTTTCTAAAGTCGGATACTTCAATGTTTCTATAACATGCAGTCCCAAGAACGGGCTAGAAAGCTTCGAGCAGATCTTGCTGTTGAGGAGCACCGTGGGCAGGAGTTTTCTAGAATTTTGAAAGAGACACTTCCAGATCCAAAGACATCTTCAGTGCAGAGATCACGTCTTAGCAGAAGAGTAGGGCATATTGCTTACATTGCTGATATTTCTTTGCATCAAATTCCAAAATGAGCTATGTAGTGCAAGGTTGACTAATTCTTAAATACAGGTTGGGTTTAAGCATATCACATCTCCTGTTCCCCTTGTTGGGTTAATGGCTCTTTTGGTTACAGTTTTGTAATATTTTTCACTTTCGTTGCATTATTTACTTTTTCCGTGAGAAATGAATGCAAACTTCTAAATCATAGTTTCTTTGAAGAAAATGGGTTGCTTGTTGAACTACTAGAAAATTTTAAATAATTATAGTTTGTTCAGTTATCATATGGCACTTAGTGGTAAGACTTTCGTCTCTACACAACATTTCACCTTGACAATTCGGACATTGGCATTATATAGTTGGTTAACATGTTGTTTACACTTTGTTTTTCATTTACCTGGCGTGTGGTCAGAGCTCTTGTTTTTTAGCTTATGTTGGGTATGATATATTGTTTTCTACATCTGTTGACAGACTAGCAGTGAAAGAAAGAAGATGTCGAAACGCTTGACAGAGGACGCCATGTCATATTTTGACGAATGTGTATCCATATCGACATTTGATAGTTCTGATTTCTCAGCAGCAGAAGATCCACCTTTTAACTCAGTTGGGGGTACTGTCACAGTGGGTTGCATCTCATCATTAACCCAAGAAGGTCCTGGCATTTCAGCTTCCCACGGCTCAAGCAGTTGCCTTAGCCATAAAAAGGTTCAATCTCGACACATGCTTTTTATATTCGAATATTCTAAGAGTTGAGACTATTTTGACCTACAAAGGCATTAGAAGACTTTTATTTCTCATTAAAGACTATTGAGGGTATGCTACATAGGTGCCTCTAGGAATTTTGGCCATTTAACTTTGGGTTACTCATAATAGCAGAAAAATTAGCTCTTCGAAGCCTTTCGGAAGATTCTTCCATACAGATCCCTAATTATCTGATGGAAGTGGTAGCTAGTTTATTTCAACCTTGGCATCAGGTTCATTTTATGCGCGAGAGTTGCACATATGGTGGATGTTCTAGAAGTGGAGATCCCTATATTAAAGTACTCTGTCCGTTGGCTGTAGTTCCTGTTTTGCCTGTAACATTGCCACTTTTTTTGTGGAAGAAAAGCGTATTGCCCCTCTATTCTGTGCCTAAAGTGCAATTCGCCCCGTCCTAGTGTTAAAAAGTCGTAATAAAATTACTATTGCATTGGGCTAAATGGACAAAATATCCAGCTAAACTGGGTTTTAGGTGGGGGATTTTTGGGTCTCAAATATATCTTTACTGTTAGAATGACCCTCGCATGACTTACACAACAGGCTACCTCCACAACACTTGTTCAGAAGATAGCCACCGCAATCACCACCATCATGTCAATGCCATATAACCACGCCCAACCTCATAATTACCTCATTTCCATTCACCCACGACCTTTGCTAAAACAACAGCACAGAGACGCAAGCATATTGCACCTGATGCAGAGGCACAGTACAGGGGGGCAAAGTGATTTTTCCCTCTACGGGGATCGAAATCTCAACACATTTGCCAAAGTTGCATAACTTAACAGGGTTATTGAAGAGGCCAAAAAGGTGTAATTTAACTAAAAGTGGTTGCTTTTTAATTAGGGTAAGGTATACACAATTTGCATGATTTTTTTGCTTGTCATTTCGCTACCCCCGCATTTCTTGAAATTAAAGAGTCCCTCAAGATGTCCAAGTTTTGGGATAGTTCTCCTTTTAAGGTTAAAAAATCTGTAGTACTAACATTATTCACAAAATCACTCTTTGGGTTGACCATTTCTTTGGGTTGTCATACTTGTCTCATCGAGAGTACCATGTGTATGCGTTATTTCACCACCTTCAACACTGCCATCTCGTGATCATCATATTAAATGCACACACTCTTCCTTTGACACATACACATTCACAGACCACATGTGCAGACACAAACACATCTTAATTGCAATCCCATTAAACATGCCATCATCCCCTATCTCAGTCAACCACTACCATGGTCAACCATACCAGAGCCATTTTGAAGAACCAATGTGCATACACATACATTGACACGTGTAAAATTGCAATCTTACTAGAGATGTCATCAACTCAAGTAACCATTACCACGCTAAAACTACCCCACAAACTCAGGGACATTCTCACGCTGATATGGCCAGCTATACCTAAATGTGGCCCTCAGGCCCTTTTTTCCAATATATCTCCCCTAGTCTCTAGGTAGTGTTGGAGTTGGTGCAAAGCCCAGTGCATTAGGTGTGGCATTACACGCCAGGCCCGTTGTTGGTCCAACACCTACATTTCCCCTGTGCTAGGCGCCTACACAATGAGTCCGTGTGACAAGCTAACACGCGCTCGCATGGGGGATGAAATGACTCCCATGACTCTCGTCTTATGCTAGCACCTCATGTGCTATAACGGCTCTTTGTGACTTCCTCACGCACCCCCCCTGGCGTTCGCCATCAAAGATGTTACAAACTGTTGCCTATTGCACTAAAATTCTAGTAGGAAATTGGGTGTGGCTCTGATACCACTTGCCATGGACCCATGGACATCTCACAAAAGATATGACCGACTATACCTAAATGTAGGCTCAGCTCTTTTCCAATAGATCCCCACAGTGTCTGGCGATGTTAGAGTTGGTGCAAGGCCCAGTGCATTAGGTTGTGGCATTAGGCTCGGTGTTATATGGTCCAACGCCTATAGTTCCCCTGTAGGCCCCTACTCTAGGCGCCCACACAACGAGTCTGTGACACGCTGCCAAGGACCAATGCTTCTCAACCATTAGTAACGCTGCGAAAGTGGCTTCATCTTTGCTTCTGAAAGGCAGCGAGAATATAATAGTGTTTTTTCTCCTTCGTTTATACTCCCTCCGTCCCTAAATAATTGATCAGTTTTCCTTTTTGGACTGTCCCAAAAAAATTGATCACTTTCCCAATCAGGAAAGATTTTGTAGGTGCATTTTCATATTTTTCCATTCTACACTTTTTTATTCTATTTCTCTCTCCACATTTAATCTTCTACCAGAACATTTTCTATCTCCTGGCGCACTTCTTTTCCCCCTCTTCTCTCTCCACATTTAATTTTCCACTAACACATTTTCTCTCTCCTGGCCCTCCTCCACCCCTCTCTTTTTCTCGTTAGGGGTAGAATAGGAAACACAGTATATTACTTCTATCCTTAATATGCGTGCCAAGTCAAAGTTGAGCGATTATTTGGGAACGGAGGGAGTAATACTTATGAGAAGCACACTTTTTGTATTTACCTGATTGTTTAATTGGGATCTGGTCCCCCCAGCCCCTAACCCCCGTATGGACAATCTAAGACCCGTCATTGAGTTCAGATCGGTGTTGCATGATTCGCATCGGTACGTGGTAGGCATACATGGTTCTTCAATATGTGGGTGTGTGGTATGTGGGGGTGAGCTTAGTGGGTTTGCTATTTGCGGTCGTGTTTTGCTTAGGATTGCTTCTTTGGTTCCTTTTAGCAGTATATATTGATAGCTATATGAAGTTATTTGTATATGTCACTTTACTTGCATGTCCCCAAAATAAAGAAAAAAAACTTTACTTGCCAAGAAAGGTTTGGGGAAGAAGATAGATTTAGCATCTATTCACTAATATTTATCTGACTTCTTCGTACGAAATTACATAGAACACCAGTTATACCAAGATTTTGTGTACACGTTTTCAGTTCGCTGGATTTAGAGTACCAGTACTGTAGAGTTACGCAATTCGGGGCGCAGATACCAGTTTGCAGTGTGCTAGCAGGGGAGGGGTATTAGGTAACTCTCGTTCAGATTCCCAGATCTTATCGTTGTTGCTCTTGTTTTCTGCTAAACATAATTAGGCTGAATACTTCGGCCTAAGTTAATACGCTGAAGATACTCCACGGCACCTAGAATTTCACAGGCGCAATTGTTTATGGTTTTGCTTTGTCTTGGTATAGGGCAACCCATGACAAATCAATTTTGTAGGACGAAAAGGCCAGGGCAGGAATGCGGTAGGCAGGGGCGCGATTGGTCCTATGAATGGGTTGACTAAAGTAGTAGAAAGTTTGGGGTTAGGTTGAACAATATCCAACAAAGACCGCTACAGTGGTGTAGTAGATCATCTTTAGTTTGCTGGAAGAACGTTACTTTTTAACTTCTTTGTCAGGTTTTAAATATCTTTTGGATTTGTTCAACCTATGTCTTTTGGGCTCAAGGTGGCTACTCAGTTGATATTAAGTAAAGCATGTAGATCATTTTTGCTGGAAGCCTCTTTACTTTGTCGTGGGCACAAGCAATGAAGTTTGAACTGTTAAGAATGACATAGGAAACAAAAAGTTCTTCTTAAGAATCCACCTGCTCTAACCATTGTTTCCTCTCTTTTTGTGCTTTCTTGCTAAACATAATTAGTCTGAATTCACTTTTGCACAAGCAATGAAGGTACTCCATGTCGCCTAGATTTTCACTGGATGCAATTGTTATGGTTATCCTTCATCTTGGTATAGGGCCATAGGCTGCTACAGATTATGGAACTGCTACTGTCATGTAGGAGATGTCTCTAAAGTTTTGTTGGGAAAGCACTGCATTTTCACTTCTTTATATCATTTTTGCTGGAGTTTTCTTTACCTTTTTTGGGGGGAATGAACAAAGGAACCAAAGAATGAGATAAAAAAGAAAGAGAGAGCTTGAGCTTCTCTTCTAAAAAACCACATGGCAATGGCGGCTTCCCCTAACCCTCGCCACCCAGTCTGTCCCCCGGCTGGATTTTCCACAGTAACAGCGTTTTCAAACTTATTGCACATAATTTTGGAGACGAGGGTGGTAAAGTGCATGCGGCCCTAATTAGAGGAAGGGAAACTACTTTAGCTTTATTTGTGAGCCTTGATAAGAAGAGATCTGCTAACTAACATCTGCCTCGATCCTTTTGTGTACAATCTAAAATATACATGTAGTGTTGACCAAAATTTACATTCTTCTTGTTGCTAAAAGCCTTACTTTTTAAATTTTTTTTTTTTTTGGGCTAGAGAATGTTTAGCATCAAAAAGCGTGTGTAATTTGCAAAGAGGGTGCAGGGAATAGCTCAATTTTAAATTGGCGTAAATAAATGTTCGTTCCTACAGGATGCAGTCAGCCACGGTCAGCTCACTCAGAGTTGCAGGGACCCTTCTTTGACCGCTGACAGCAGCAGTAATGAGCCCATGATTAATCAAGGTAGTCGAAGAGGCATGAATACAGAACGGCATAGGAAATTTCAGTTCTCGCTTGGTCAAGAACCAACTGAAAATGTTGGGATTCAAGAAGAGATTAGGAGTTACATCAAAAACTTCGAGAAAGGCATTGATAAAGATGACCTCAATTCAAAGATGGTAAGATCAAATTGCGACCTGGATGGACATGTGATAGGGGGCCGCAGAGAAAGCTTGTTGTTTGACAGGATTGGTTATAAGAACAGAATAGAGACTGGCAGCTTGCATCTCTGTGGTGGTGGATTTGCAATTTCATTTCTGCCTTCTGCTTCCATCATCTGAACCCGTGGATGTGCCTTCCATTTCCAGTCTTTTACAGTTTTAGGTTTGTTGCGAAAGGTGTATATATTGAAAGTTGTTACAGCATCCAATGCTAGGGAAATCGATTCATGTTACAAACATGCAACCCAACTGAATGGCTGCATATCGTCGTTTCCTTCCATCCTTTTCTCTCTCACTTGGAATGATGAGACACCCAAATCACACCAAAAGGTTGACATGAATGTCGGATGAAAGTAATGTTTTCCTTTTCCAGTCCTCAAATGTATGGCAGGAAAAGAAAAGTTGTCATTTTCGGAATTTTATTTTTGGTGTTTTAGTGACAAAAATTAGCCTTCTAGCAAAGGTAGTGTAGGGTTGGCCCTTGCCCCGCTTCCTCCAACGCACAAAGAAGAGACCTGCAGACCTTCTGGTGAAGGGGCCATCTTTTTGATGTTACAAACTTACAATTTGGTAGATTGACTGGTACTCGCATGGTCTGCTCTTTAAATTTTCTTTGCTGTAACAGGGGTTGTAGCAGGAGGCTACAATCTTCCATAAAACTACGATCCAAATGTTAAGTATGGTTAGCGTTATTTTTGCAAGCACTTTCAACGATTTTTAGCAGCTTCAATTCGTTACTTTTCAAATTATATCAGTGACCACTAACGGTCGTCGTATAAAGGGTGTTCTAGCCAAAAGAATCTCTCTCTCTCTCTTCCTCCCTCCCCAATTGAAGAGGTGGGTCACAATCATAGTCGAAATATGCTGTGTCAATTATTTTTACCGTAAGTGACAAGAAGAGAAACTTCCCTTTTGTCCGACCAAAATAATTGCATTAATCAGTAACGAGTAAATATTGTATGGTCTCGTAATATTGGTTCCAACAATTTAGGAGCATTGGATGATGGGGGAATTCATGCAATAGGAGGAACTAAGGGTGGCGTGGAGTTATTATACTGTATATCTAGTGATTGTAGATGGTTGGGACTATTTGTCCCAGATCACTTAATATTTTCTAAATAGTAAGTCTCTATGTAATCAGGAATCTAGATCAGAGCCCTCTCTTTGAGACAGGATTCACCCTTACTCAAGAATGACTACATTTTGGTATTGCCAAAGATACAACTCTGTCTTGGCACTAAAAGCATCCCGTGAAACCTTTAATAGTTTTTTTTACATGTACAGGTTCCCTATTGGCTATAAGGCCGAATATATATGTTTTGTAATTTCTTTGTTATCAATGCGATTCTCCAACTTGAACAAAAACAAAAGATGGAGTAAAACAAAATTTACAACCCAACAACTACACAAGGTACTAAAATTCTAATATGAACCAAAAATAAGAAAAAAGCTTTGGAGTCTTTACCGAGATACGTTGTCGTTAGTTTCACCCCGCTGCTTTCGCGATGGATGGTGCCATCTTAAGCAAATATCTGTGTTTTCTTTGCCTTTGCTATGCAGGTCCAAATATAAACAAAACATATCAATATTCATTTTCTGTCTAGATGCTTAAAGTTCTAAACAAACGAAATCCACGTCAATGTAAATCATAACTTATGTGAACTAATGAATATGAAGTAATGAGGGTGATCCCATACGCACGTTATGAGAATGGTGATAGCTTGAGTTGAGTGGGTGTCGAATCAACGTTGCCTTGTTGACAGAAAGACAGTGTGTGTTGGTTGTCTGATTCAAAAGAAATTAAGCCAGTATCCATCTACTTACTTTCTTCGTCAAACCGACATGCTAACCGAATACAAATAACTTAAAAGATTCATATAAGTGCAACTGTTCAAAGGAAGATCGAAGTTCTAGTGGGTAGGACACTAACAACACGAGGACTAGAGTGATTCGTAGAATTGGACAAAAGTGCGACTATCTATAAGTTTGGAAGAAGATTTAATGGAAATCTGACATAGCCCATTTAAAAATAAGGGTTAATTACACCTATATTCTTGAGGTTATGATAAAATTACAGTCAAGGACACTAACTTTTAAAAAGTAATAGCCTTGTGCTTCCGTCATTGATCCGTTAAAAAAATATACGTTTTTGCTTTTGTCATTGTTACATATTTTCTAAATGTCAATACTGCCCTCATTTTGTATATACAAAGTATTTACCAAATTAGGGTTTTAACCCTAATTCTGCCCCACCCCGCAGCCGCACCTTCCTCGACAGGCACTCAGCAGCACAAACGAATTTGATTAAGGGGGTGGATTTGGGGTTGGGAGTAGCCTCTTTACTTAGGTATTTGGCCATCAAGTTTCTCAATAACATAGTGCATTTGAGAGAGAGAGAGAGAGAGATGAGCATGCATACGGGTTTCTATGTGTGTGTATGTGCGTGCGCGCAACTTGAGACCCTGTTTCCCCAGTTCTAAGATGGTGGAGGAGTGCTTGCTTAATTGGTTACAGCCGGTGTATACATGGGTTGTGACAGTGGCTTGCGGCAGTGGATCACGGCAATAGGTTGTTGTGGCAGGTGGTGTTGGGATGGTGCGCTGGTGGCGTTAAGGTGTGATGGTGGTGCGATAGGGTTCGCGGTGGTGGCTCGTGGCGGCTTTTCGAGGTAGTGGCTCACGGCGGGGCATCGCGGTGGAGGTGAGTGTGAGCCTGGGGTTGGGGGGGGGGGGTGTTTGACCTAGTGATGGGGTTGTCAACGGTGGGGAGGTGATCTAGTCTCGATCTCTGTAATAGCACTTCCCTCCCAGGTGCCCACAGTTTCCTTTTGATGGAATCCCCAAGTTGTTGCCACCGTTTGTAACTGCAGTGGTGGTAATGGAATTTAAAGAATTACATTCCTAAATAATGGGCATTCTGGTTATTTCATCCAAACCTGTATGCATTTTAGTGTTTTCGTTCAGTCAACGGACATAAGTGCTATTTGTTTAAACTAATGGGCACACGTGTAATTTCACCTTAACCTCAGGGACATGGGTATAATTAACTCTAAAAATAATCTCTTTTGTATCTTTCATATATAGCTAGTATTTTGCGGGATGAAAAAGAAATTCTTTGGAAGCTTGATATTTTTTATTGCGTATATTGTGATTAATTATAATACCTTCATTCTCAGTAGAAACTTGTATAACTTTGTATGTTCACACACGATCCATATTTTCATAGAACTCATATTCACTAATGTTTAATGTGAAGGGAAGCTTTTTTGATGTATGGAATAGTGAATGGTGAATATGTATTTGATACTTCTAATATTTTCAACGGTATCCTAAATTTGAGGACTAAATTCTTATAAGGTGGGGTAGGTGAGATTACTAAATCATATTAACTAGTAAATTCTATCGGTCCTAAACACGTTTTAAATGTGTTACATCAATTTCTTATACAAAACGAAGTATGTTTCATAATTTTTGCTACTTTCCACTCTCAACGAGGTGTTAGGTTTTAAACGCAATAAATGAACGAGCTAAATTGTGGGTTCTAATCATATTTAAGTGCAAATTGATTGGTTTTTCGTTTAATGAAACGTATACATACAACAAATTAATTTTTTTATGGTTGCAATCAAACCCGAACTCATTAATTCGCCCACCCATATCCACCCATTAACTAGTTGGCCCTTTGTGGGTCAATTATTTTTATAACCCAACAACCCGCACATTTAAATGAGTGGTAAATGGGTGGCCTATTGAACCATATACGTTAATTTTCACTTTTTGAGTTTTTTCTGTCGCAGTTTGTCATCATTTGTGGTTGGGTGTGGTGTCGCCTATTGATTGTTGCGGTGGCACCGATAGCAAGAAGATGGTGACAGTGACAGTGACAATGACGACATATGGTGAAGGCGACAATTGAGAGGAGAAACAACAATCAAGAAATGAAGAAGAGTCTTGACTTACAAATTAAATTACATGCTATGGGTAAATGGGCATCCTTTTTTTACTCAATTAAAGCCATGGGTTAACGGGTTATAAACGTATTAACCCACATTTAGGTGGACGGATTTAGACGAGTAAATGAGTTTGGGTAATTAATGCTACCTCTATGCAAGCATGAATACCTTTGTTGTACGTTACCTACCTTCAATTTCACCAAACCTTGTCACGTAGTGATTCAACCACACATGGCAAAGGGCAAAGCACAGAGGGTGAACTCCTAGTCGCACATCTAATTTCTAGATGCCGCACCACCGTATTTGATCTGCATCCATCTCAAGCTGAAGACCATGTTTGCTGTTCATAATTCAAGATTGACGTGATCTTATTTTGGGTTTCTAACATTATAACTTTGTCACATGTTTTGAGTTATGACATCTTCCCTTTTTGCAATTATAATTATATTTTTATAAGGCCTAAGGTCTGTTTGACAAAGTTGTTATTTTAGTTTTGAATTTCTAAAAAATAAAAATCAAAAGTAGTTGTGATTTTTATTTTGAACAAAAACTCATAGGTATTTGATAGAAAGTATCAAAATGAGTTTTTACTTTTTTTTTTCCTTCTTTCCTTTTTCTTTCTTTGATACATCCATACTCCCCATCCCAACACACATATCACCACCAACCACCACCCATTGCCACCAACCTTCCGCCACGCTAGCCACCAACCACCATCATAACCAACCAACACCACCACTCAACCACCCGACATCACCACCACCCAAACCCATTGACGAACCGAATTCCACGATGTCACCATAGATGACAGATCCATTGTAATTCATTGCAGATCTAACAAATTTGGAGAGGGATCTGTTAAAGAGAGATAAATGACATTTGGTGCAATCATGTTGGGTTTTAAAAGTAATACTGGAGTTGGTATTTTGGGTGGCGGTGAGGTTGCGGCGGCGACGGTAGTAACGGTGGGTGGAACAGATCTGTGATGGTGGGGCTGCGACGATGGGCAGATTTCTGGTGCAATGGCGATGGTTGAGAAGGCGAGTCGTGTTTGTAGTGGCGTTGGGTGTAGCAGATCTACGATAGTGGGATAGAATTGTTGGTATGGTGGCGGCAGTGGGGCAAGGATGTGAATGACGACGATGATGGGGTGGCGACGCTAGTCTCGATTTCATGGTAGTCGACGGCGGTCGGTGGCGGCAGTGCGGTAGCGACGGGGATGGGGGTAGCTAGTGGGAGTGATGAATTGAAGGAAGAAAAATGGGTTCATAATCGCTTCTAGTAAGGTTTGAAGGTGGGATCTATAACTGAAAACCAAAAACTTCAAAATAGACTTTTAAAAAACAACCCAATATAGAAAATTGGTCTATAAAACTGAAAGGAAAAAAAACGAAAACTACGAAACAAATATCGATATAACTCGATAAAAAACTGAAAAAAAAAAAAAAAAGGTTTCAAACGCTACCCTAGTGTTTCATTAAGTGTTTATGAAATCTCCATGATGTTTTGTCAACACGGCTGTTATATGAAATATGAATGTGTCAATAAAGAATCATGTGGTTTTTCGCTTTTGCAGTATGTACCTTAAAATTGAAGAATTATTTTGAAAACTGAAAAAAATCCAAAGTAGTCTAGAGAATAGATAACTTAAGTTTTGAAAATAGCAACAAACTGTTACATGTGTAAACCAAGCATTTAATGATAAAAATTTATGGTGACAAGTGAGTACATATTTATGTAACATTTACTTATAAAAATACAAAGAGATAAAGTGACTATTTTAAAGGTTTAAGAGTGGAAAATAATTAATCTTTTCCTCTATAATGTCGAAAAAAGTGCATATACAATACACACATAAATGAAACCATAAAAATGATATTGTTCGTTTTTCACCCTTGTGGCTAAATTTTTGGTTTTTTTTTTCCAATAGATATGAATGAATTAATAACAACGAATTTTTTTTTAACAAAATCCAACATCTCTCTGGAGAGAGTTAACCAACCACACAGGTGGTATAGAAAACCATGTAAACCTATGATGTTCCTTACAGGCATGCTCGGCCATGACATGAGCTACCTCATTTACCCTATGACCACTAAAGGAAAACTTGCAATGACGAAAATATTTGACTAATGAGCGGCAATAAAAAATGATCACGTCAATCTCGGGATTTCCTATGAGCAAACTAATGATGCTGAAATTATCTCCTTCCAAAATCACTGAGTTTAGCCCCACCTCTATAGCCAACCTTAAACCTTCCTTTGCTGCTACAACTTCCGCTATTAAGACACTTGCACAATGGTTCAAATTACAACTCCTTCATGCGATAAACTTTCATGTTTCAACGCGAATGACCACTCCAATTCCTCCCCCACACGAGATTGCTGACCACGACCCATCGACATTGATCTTCATATAGCCCGGTTCTGGACACTTCCAGTACTTATGCTTTGGCAACAAATGCAACGTGAGTTGTTTCTTGGTAGTCTCCTAGGTATATTATAGGAACTTAGACCAGACCATGTTCACAGCTTCCATGGGGTTGCGATTGTTGCCGCTGAAGACCCTTGCATTTCTACATTTCCAAATGTACCAGACCATCCATGATGCCCATACAACCATTTCATGCCCCTGATCCTTCATTTTTATCTGTTGAAGAATATCATGCCACCATTCTTTAAAGAACATACCTGAAGATTGCCGAATTATACTATCTACCGGTGAAGCGAACCAACAAGCTCTTGCAAAATGGCAATCTCTTAATAAATGAAGCATTGATTCCTTTTCAGAAGTACAAAGGGGGCACCAACTCTCAACTTTTACCCTTCTCTTTTGTAGGTTGTCTCGCGTTGCTAAAAGGTTGTGCGAACAACGCCATAAAAACAACTTAAGTTTGTGGGGTGCGTTGATACTCCACAAGTCGTGCCACATACATTTTCTTCAATTATGGGGACTTCCTTTTGAGTGTTTTAGTGAAAAAAGTGCAAGAGCTCTTGGAGCGAAGATTGGAGATGTGATTAAAGTTACAAAGCCTCCGGTGGATATTGACAGTGAACGATTTCTACGAGTTAGAGTCAGATGTCCCATTTCGAAGCCTTTGAAAAGGGGGGGCTTCATCAGATACAGTAGTGGTGAAGAAAAACTATGGATTGCCTACAAATATGAACACATTTCATCAATTTGTTATTACTGTGGCTGCTTGGATCATAATGTTAAGGACTGTGACGCAAAATTGGAGGATGAACATTATGGTAAAACAACTGAATACCAATATGGGGAATGGATGTTAGTTGATACATCTAAATCTCGATCCAAGATTATGAAAGGAGGCTTTCGCAAATCTGCAGAAATGCCTAATCATTCCGATGAGTGGCGGCTGGTGTCCGATAAAGAACATATCCCGGATTCAGTGGAACGAGTGGCTAAAGCTTCTAATCAGCGGCGCAATGATAGCAATTCGAATTTGAAAGAGATGTCCGATAAATATTGGATTTGCATCGATGGGAGGAAGTTACGGGCGTGCGATCTGGCGGGATATCCGACAAATCAAATCACTGAAAGTGAGAAACGACAAGAGGTTGTAATGGGCTTGGACTCTTCTACTGTGAGGAATTGGACAAGACATCTTATTAATACTGGACCGTCAAATATAGGCCCATGGGTTGCAGAGACCCAAATCTGGACCCAAAAATTACGGAAGCCCGAATTCAATTGGTCAAGACATCTTCTTCTGCTCCTCCTCTGAGTCCTGAAGGTACTGGACTGTCCTTGCTTAAGCCTAATTCAACTAATGCTTTAGAATTATATTGCAAGATTCAGCTCCTCATGGGAGCTTGGCTATTGAGAAATTGGTAAAACAGTAATTTCTTTCTTCCCTGGGTATCATAGTAATTTTAAAGTATCTTTTAGGCTGTTTTTATTTTTTTGCACTATTTGGTTTAAGTTTATCCATTTCTTGGTCGGTCAGGATTAAGAAGCGTTTGAGATTGATTTTTGAATGGTCAAACTCAATTTAATCTAGATTAAATCAGGCACGTGTATATTTGACAAAAAAGATTGATTTCTTGGAATAATTCAAAAATCAAATATCTCTTTCAAAAATCAGTAATTTTATTTTTTAAGATCATCTATGGTCATTTTGTCATAGTGGTGCTGATTCAAGCACTTTTTACCCAAACACTTTTTTCACTTTCAATTATTACAACTATTTATGCCGAACAGAAACTGATCCTGCTTAAAGTAGATTAAATTTGAATTTAAAAAATAGTTAAGATTTAAGCTGAAATCTGCTTTTTGGAATCAATCGCAAACAGATTCTAATTTATTTCTTCTTAACCTATTAAAAAACAAGCATTTAGTATTAACAACATGTTTTTGTGATTTTTCTTAAGTGACTGTTTTGCTAAATTCAAAGCTTATTTTGCCAAATCCACTAAGTTGGCAATTAAGAATTAATTGGTATAGCAGAGGTTAAACATATATTTTTTTTTCTTACTATGAGAAATATCTCATTAATATGTGACAAAGCTATCCAGGCTAAAAATAATTTACCACTAATATAACATATATGACAAAACACGAAGCTAATTATTGTCCATGTTTACAAAGTTAGATTTAAAAGTATCTAGTCCTGGGTTGTCCAAACTATACACACGTTTGATCTGGTCTTGCATGCAAAAGTAGTTAGAGAGATTGCTTTTGTCAGAAGTCTCTTTCTTCCTAATACGATCTTGTAGTAGTAAAAAGTAGAAATAACATAACAAATATCAAACGACACTGGGGGCAGAAGCCGTGCTAATGCTCTCTCTTCCGGTCATGTGCAAGCAAATGTTTTGGCATGATATAAGTAAATATGTGCATAAGTTTTATTGCTTTGTCCACATAATTGTTTCAAAATGGCTGTTTCTTGAGAGATTTAAGGGTCCTGTGATTTACAAGAGAATGATGTTGATTCTTACCGTGTTTCGAAAGGTTACATGATACAGATTCCAATCACCGATCTTATATTGGCTTGTTGAAAGAACACTCTAACATAGACGAAGTATGATACAGACATATTAAAATCATGTATATTTGATGACCTCTTAGATAGGTTGTATAAGGAATTTTCTCGGATTCACTTTTCCCATAAATTTAATGTAATTGTTAAATATTTTGGGGCTTCTAGTACTTTAAGCGAAATTGTACCCGGTAGTTAAATTAAACAAGCAAAGCTTGCAATATTGCAAGCATGCTAGGGTCAAAGAACCAAAGCGTCCCAAGCTCAAGTCATCTAATGTGCATGTTTGTGGCATTGAAGCTTTATCATCAATCACTAATGCCACGTTACACGCGCTATTAAATGTTGTCATCGCTACGGGACATCCTACTACCATTTGTTTGGAAAGCCATGACGTGCCGATTCAAAACAACAAAATCGTGATTTTGCTGTCGCAGCTTAACTATGGTTTTCACTAAAGTCGTCAGTTTGCCATTTGAGAGTGTTTTAACATATCATGTTGCTTAGGATCAATGGTAGAAAGGTAAGGACATTTTAAGAAAAGATGAATAATCGTTTCGAGACTATTCATGAAGACACATAAATTACGACTAGTAATATTTACACTATTAAGAAGGGTATGCAAAGGAAACCCATTAAGGAGAAATTACCAAAGATAAATTTGGATTCCAAAGGGAAATAAAATCAGAAAATTCGTGCCACTTTTTAATTTAGTTGTGTTTTTTTTTTTAATAAGTTTAGTTTTTAAGTTTGCTGGCAGTGCTGCCATGAGATGAGGGGCATTGTTGTGCATTTATTTGATTGCACACATGACATGAAATGGCGTGTGGTAATGGTAGTGGGGATTCATCCTATTTTGCAGTCCATTTGATTAGTGATGCTCTCGCAAACTTAAAAGTACATTTTTTAGTACAAAGTATCATACGGTTTCAAGCCATTGATCGGTGGTGGCATTTAATGCAAAACTTGTATATTATATTTTGTGATTTAGATTTACATCTCAACACGCTCTCAAACGTGTGGCCAGACTTTTTTGAGTGAGTCAAATATGTGGATGAATTAAACTGGGTGGCAGTAATTTAAATTTTGAATTGTCTGTTGAGCACGGATCGACTCGCTTCAATACCATGTTGAAAGCATCCATCTCTAAGGAGAGAGGTCCACAAGGCTTACATGTTGAATTGTTAATCACTATTCACCTGACGTGGAGTAATTGTTAATAAATATTCACCCGGTGTGGGATATGAATCTCAACACACTCATTGACGCTTTGAGTGGACCAAACACGTGGACGAAGTAAACTGAGCGACGATGGATTAAGTTTTGAATTGTTTGTTGAGTCCAGATCGACCCGCTCTAATATATTCCATGCGAAAACATTCAAGTCAAAATGAGAGATCACATGACTTATATATTGAATTTTAATCATTATTCACTTGACGTGGGATTTACAACTCAGCAAATCCTAATCATCTACAGTTATTGGATATACATTGCTAATTAACTTCGTATCTTCCTTAGTCATTAGTTATATTGATTAACTTTCTTCTCGGTCCAACGGTCTTAACTCGCCGGCTTAACAATTTTTACAACTTTAAAAGAATTTATTAGAACAATAAATTTAGAAGTATATTTAAACCTACATCTTGGAATGCTTTTCCGCTCCTTATTTCTAATTAAAACCCGCGACATAACTCTTTTAGGTGTGAAAATAGACACTTCTAGGAATAATATATAATATATATATGTTTAAAGAAGGGGCAATTCTTTGTCCCATGCCACCTTAAATTCTGGAGATTAGCAAAACTCAGATGATTGATAATTTTGGTTGACCGCGGTTTGACCCGTAAATAAAATGAAGATTATGGGTGTTTGAAGCCTTGTACTACATGCCATCTGCCTCAATCTCCACACGTGTCATCCACACACTTTCTGTTCTTAAGTGCTTTGTTCACAGAACCCCCCCACAAAAGTAACTGACAAATTCCCTGATTAACCCCCTTAATTAAAACCTTTTCACCTTTTTTTTTTTCTTTTTTCTTTTTTTTTTTGGTTTCTGCCCTTTGTTTTTGTTTGAATGGCTTGCCAGGGTGGAGAAACAAAGCCAATTGGTAGCATGGCTGAGCCATCAGCCATGTGTAGCCAAGTGTTGAGACACTTGTTTAACCCTGGTTAAGCAGCAACCCAAAGCTTTTCACCTGAATTAACCCATGGTTAAACTTGAATGAACTCCCCTGTTTTCATAGCTATATATATATATATATTACAACAAGGCCTACAGCACCACCTCAATTTCCTCTTCCTCTCTGTTTCTTCTTGTTTTGGTAAACCACTTTAGGTTACCAGAAAAGGAGATGGCTTCAGATTCTTGACCAACCCACCCATCTCTTTCATAACCCACAACTTTTTATGCTCCCATTTGAGCAGAAACAGAGAGAGGCAGAGGCAAAATTGAGAGTGCTTTCAAATGAAGAGGTCTCCTTCTACTTGTTCTTCTTCATCTTCTTCATGCATTGAGACCAGCAATGGCGATCAATTGAGCAAACCCAGGAGCAAACGTGCCAGAGCTAAGAGAAATTCGGCCTCAGATGAGTGCAAGATCAATGCAGCTGAGACTCCCACCTCTGGCAGGAGGAGCTCCGTTTACAGAGGGGTCACCAGGTACCCCCCCCCCCAAGTCCCAACCTCTCTTCATACTAGATGTATGTGTTTATGCATGCTGATCGAGTGATGGGTCAGTTGATTTGAGTGCATGCATGACGATTTGGGTGATCAAAACAGGCACAGATGGACCGGGAGGTATGAAGCTCACCTCTGGGACAAGAGTACATGGAACAGCATTCAGAACAAGAGAGGACGACAAAGTGAATATCTACTCTCTTCACTTGCTGGATTTGTGCTGTTTGATTTGAATAAAAGAAAGAAAATTAGAGTGAAATCAGGGAGATCTGCAATCTCTGTTCATTATTTTATCTTGCTTTGCTAGTTAATTATGTTTTCTACTTCTGACCGTGTCTTTTTCAACTTGTGATCCCTGTCATTGCAACGTCCTTTGTCGCCGCTTAGTTTATTTGGGTAAGCTTCCCCTCTTTTCTCTGCATTGCCATCTTCCTTCTGTTTTTTCTATTAGTGTAAAGAACATTTATGCTCTCTTGGTTAAAAGAACTGAAAAAGGAAGGACAGAAGAGGTTAATTATCTGTTCATGTATTTATATATGATGACTTCTACACGGACGTTGTCACTGCACCTACTTGTTGTGTTGTACCGCATGCATTGGTGCTTGTACACATCCTATTAATTCTTACGCTCGTGTAATGTAGTTGAATGGCATTTCCAATTATAATGAATGCAGGAGCATATGACAACGAGGAAGCTGCCGCTCGCACCTACGATCTTGCTGCCATTAAGTACTGGGGGCCCAACACAACTCTCAACTTTCCGGTACTTATTTTTCCGCCTTCTTTTCCACGTATTTTCCGATGAATAGTTGAAGGCGGGCAATCGTCGTTTCGTTAGCATTGTAATTTGAGTAAAAAGTGAGGATTATAAAAATTAGAGCTGTTGTTTCTAGTTTGTCTTTATACTCAAATAACTTGGACCTGGTGGAGATGCAGAACGACGCATACCAGAAGGAGCTTGCAGAAATGGAGAAGATGTCAAGGGAGGAGTACTTGGCTTCTCTGAGGCGGCAGAGCAGCGGATTTTCTAGAGGTGTTTCGAAGTACCGTGGAGTGGCAAGGTGAAATTTCGTCCATGTAAAGTCGATTTTAGAACATGCCAAATGCTAGTAAATAGTAATGCATGTAATTGTAAAAGGGTGGGTGCATTTGTCACACTTTCTACACGACCTGCGGGACGGGACCCATGTCGATCTCATTCTTCGTGTGTATGCAGCCTGAATTTATGGATTTTTCCGGTGTCGGCATGAATTGATAAAATTGTCTTTGTCGGTAACTAGAAGAAGATGCCCGAAAGAGTTGCTTTAATAGCTTTGTATTCATTTACCAGGGTGTTTTGCAAGTTTATGAGATTCCAGCACGTGATCTAAAAATGCATGCTATGTTTCGTTAGTAATTTGAGAAGTTTCTCTCTCTCGTATTAGCATTTCTGTATATCTAACCTTCGTAAGGCCCTTTGCGTTTGCACAAATATTGAATTTCTACAGGCACCATCACAATGGCAGATGGGAGGCACGTATAGGGCGGGTTTTCGGAAACAAGTATCTATACTTGGGAACATACAGTATGTACTCCTTCTCCTCCCGTCCTGCATACTCTCACAATTCTAATACTCTCACAATTCTAAGATCAGGCACTGCTCCAATTAATTTTAGGCCGCTTTTGATAATGCGAGTCACAAATCTATCCCGCATTCGATGTGGGATGTAAAAGTATGAAATCACTATCTTCTTTTTCAAATGAGATCTACAGTCATAAAGTTCACATGGCACATGTTGACTGGTTTATTATTTTCAAGATCCTGTTTGGAGGCCGTACAAAGGAGACTTTTCGTATTATATTCAAACTTTCTACCTAAAGTTTCCTTGTTTGGGTGGGGAGTTGGGGTGTGGGTAACCTACTTTGCTGCTGATTTGGCTACTCCAACTCATTAACCTTTGCATGAAATCCCTGGGCAGAGCCCCTGCCCACATGCCCTGCTTCACCAATTCCCAAGCAGAATGCACGTACCTCTGCTTTACCAATTCTTAAACAAGAACAAGAACGTAATTGTTGTATTTGCGAGCACTGTAGCAGCACTAGGCCTACAAAAATATACCGTCTTCCCCTCTATAAAATTTTCCCTTGTTTGCGGAAGGTCGATAGCTAAATGTTTACACTTCACAAGTCAAGATATGTCACTAACAAAGGTTACGCTCAGTACTAAAGTGTTTCAAATTGTACTGAGAGACTTGAAAAGAACTTAGGGGACCAATTTTGAAACAGCGATGAGCCACGTCCCCATGTCAACAACTTATGTAGCCATTTAATAGGGCCAAGATTCTTTGGCCTTAAATATCAACTTGATGGTTGAGGTATTTATTAGTTCTTAGTATTACTAAATAGGTTCACTGATCTTTGGCTAAAGAAAAGCACTAGGGATAAACTTGTGACATATTTATGACAATTGAGGTGCTGAAGGATAAAGTGTGTGGATTTAGACTCTTCAAATACATATATATTTGGGTTAGGTCAAACCATCACGTTTCTTGCTAAATCAGCACCCATATTTGGTAATTAGAATCATACACTCAATAATTTTACGTCCAAAAAGTCGCTCTCATTGTTCGGTTTATATTGCAATCCAAATTGAAGATTTTATGATCCTTTTACTGGCAAGGAGCTGGAAGAGAAGAAATCTCGCATCCGCGTCTACAGTTATTGAAATTTGTCACCTCCATTATTCCGAGCGCCCCTTAGATTCCTAGGCCAGTACCACTGAGGAGGTGGAGGAAAAGCTTCTGAATTTTTGAAAAACAACCATTTTCCTTCATTTGTTTCAGAGTGACCTCCAGGTGCCTAGAACTCCTGGGCCAGTATCACAAGACGGCTATGCACTTTGACCCATGTTAACATAACGTTTTTTCTTTATTATGTAGTATTTACCATTAGTTTGGGTTCTTTGCGGATTTATAAAAAAAAAAAAAAAAAAAATTCAACTATTTTATACGAAAGAGCAATCCCATGAATGCTTATCTTCGTATTCTATACTTGCTACTTTTATGCTTCTCTTCAACCCCCGGCGCCCAACCATCACCGCTACAACATGCCCCTTCCAACATTTCCAGGTACTAGGAACTATGCGAGGGCTTGTTAGTCCTTGAAAGAAACAAATTGAAGAGTAACATCAAGAATGGGTCATGCAACAATAAAGTAACCAGAACCACAATAGTTGGAAACTTTTATATACGACATAAGACCGATTTACGCCGTCAAAGTTGGTGAATAAAATAGATTCAGATTCATTCAGATATTTTTGAAGTACCTTACAATGTTGCAGTACACAGATCAGAAGTTTACATGTAGCCATGTGATGGAAAGTAGATAATCTATTTGTTTGGACAAATCACATTTATTTTGTAGTTTTTTGTCTACCAATTTGTATAAGAACTTAGATTTGTTTAATACTGCCTGTTGTTTAACTTTGCTCTTGTTTTTACTACTAAGGCACTCAAGAGGAAGCAGCTGCTGCATATGACTTGGCAGCCATAGAGTACAGAGGGCCAAATGCAGTGACCAACTTTGATATCAATGTCTATGCAGACCGCTTGAATATTGCCCTTCCACAAGGCAAAAGCCAACAGAAAGATCCCGAAGAGTCAACTGAAACACAACCAAAAGAAGAGGAAGATCACAGTGAAAAGCATCCCCACCAAAAAGAAACCATGGCGCTATCCAATGCTGTTCAAAACTTGGAGTTCCCCCCCGCGATTGAGACGATGGTCATTATGGACGAGCATGGGCATGACCACCCTTGGAGCATGTGCCTCGATAGCGGATTCAACCCGCTTCGAGTCCCCGACTTTCCTATAGAGGAATCTGGTGAATTACCGGACTTGTTCGATGACACGGGGTTTGAGGACAATATTGACTTCATATTCGATGGACCTTTGGACGAATACTTGTTTAACCAGGAGGGCGCATTGGCGGAGAAAGGGTGTGGCTGTGTCAAGGCTGGTACTTTCGCGAACGAGGAGAAGGGGCATGAAGTTCGGACTTCACCTTCTTCGTCGTCGTCATCGTTGTCTTCAACAACAACCTCAGTTTCTTGTAGTATGTAGTCTCTTCATGAGGTTTCGAACATTAAACGTTAATGGCGTCGTTGGGGTTGATCGATTATGGCCATTTTTTTTTTCATTTTCCATTTGCTACATAAGATAAGGACACAAGAGAAACGTTTCAACCTTTTCGAATCTTCACTACAAGGAAAGTTCTCAGAATTTAGTCATGCTTATTAGGAAAAAGTACAGAGAAGCTGGGTTGTAGGCTTTCTGCCATGAAGGCAAAATTTGACTAATTTCCCCTTCTTAACGGTAGTTGATGCAGCGATCTGCCCGATTATAAGTTTTTTTTGATAACTTTTTGTCGTCCGTTACGTGATGTAGCGGACGGTGAAGTTTACCACAGTGTCCTCCTTCCTATTTGTCTATGTTTCTCTCCGACTCATTAAATCTCTCTAGGACATTTTGATCTAAATTTTTGTCCGTTACATTATGTAACGAACGAACAACGGAAAAACTTAAATCAAACTTAGATCTTACCCGTCCATCTGAGATGAATGAATAGACAGATCGCGCTGACAACTTATCTTAAGTTGCCACATCGTCTGAGCGTTATAACGTCCATTTTCTAACATCATCCTTAATGGACAAAGTACTACTCACGCTATACTCAGCATGTCCATCTATGTACCTAAGCTACGTTTTGTTAAATTTACGGCCTATCCTAAATTGGGTGTGTTTATTTCTTCTCACAACTAACAAAATACAGAATATAGAACAACTTATATACAACTCTAAATTTCGAGCTCCCTCGTAAAGTTTCACTAAATTGGACATCTTAAATATAACTCTATTTAATTGTCTTATTTAATTTTTCTGGGTACACTGTTTTATACATTATGCCATAACCTGTTATTACTGCAGTCATAATCACGCCGACTAATTACTTTTATCATTAGATCATAATCATTATCAATTAAGGAGATTTAATGCATTGTACCAAAATAATATTTGATTAATTACACTAAATTTTACCTACACATACTTCTTTTTTTTTCTCTAACAAAGTGCACTGACAAGTTAGCATGTAAGAATACACCATTTGTAAATGTACATTATTAATTGCGCAATACGTTTTCCATCAACTTTTTGTCGTTAAAAACATTATGGTTACATTGGGTTACTTGTGTGGTACAAATGCAGGAGTATAACAACAAACTAGAAAGTGAAAATAGCCTTCTAACTTTCAGAATAAATAACAATTAGAGCATATTATTATATAAAGTTTTAGGTTTGTCTCAAAAATAAAATACAATAACTTGTTTTAGTACTGCTCAAGTATTTATATTTTTACCTTAGCAAAGAATTTGAAAGCATAGCCTTATCTTTTTCTTCTTCTTTTTATAGTGAAAGTGTATCGAGTAAAATTTAACTAATGATCATTGACAAATGACAAGGACCAGAATAAAAGAGTGATTTATCTCATTTGTCTAGAAGGTAATTAAAATATAATAGAAAAAGTTATAGCTTCATGGAAAAAAATTATATAAGATATATTTTTCTTGGTAACGGCTATTTCCGACCCTTTCCAGAAGGAGACGTCATTGTTGCTCTTATACACACACACACACACACAAAAGCGTCTCCTTTCATTATCGATGCCCTACTTAATTTGTTCTACGTTAACGCGTGTCATTAGAATAAGACATGATATGAAGAAGAATTTAACGTTTAATTTGCCATAAATAATAGCACGCTACCTATTAAGATTATAATTGTTAACATGATACTACCACTTAGTACTATTTTTCGCCAACACATAAATATATTTTCTTAACCTAACTAGAAACGATCGTCTTTTAATAACGACAACGTATATTTAGATAACTAACTTATCTATCTATTTGAATATTGAGATACCACATTTTTGCTTTCCGAGCATTGTTTAGACACTTCATTTTTCTTTTGTATAAGAAATAAGTAAAAAGAAAAATAAATCTAATATTATTAAATTCCTGACAAGGTTACTATGTCAAAACTCTTTACTATTCTTCTACCGATCACGTGTATATATTCCGTTTAAAAATCATTCCTGTTATGTCTTATAATCTATGTTAGTCATACTTATGACCATGAATTCAAAAAATTACAACAAAAAAGAGAACAAATAGCAACTCGAACATGTTATTATGTAAAATTAAATCATAGCTTCATCTCAAAAATCATATACTAGTAATTTATTTTTAGTACCGGTACCTTTAACATATTTACGTTTTATCTTAATAAACGACTAGAAGGCATAAATTTATCTTTTCTTCTTCTGTTTGTATAGAAAGTGAATGAGTAAAGCTTATAGACACAGGTAAAAAGAAAGAGCCTCCATTCACCGTCTGCGTACGGTTTCATTTGTTTAGTGTAATACATGTCATACGAATAAGACATTCTATGATGGAGATTTTTATGGTTAATTTTATCATAATTGAAACTATAATAGCAATTAAGGTTACTTCATTATTAATGTTAGCATGCTACCACCAATTTTAATATCCGTTGTCAACACATAAATATATTTTTCTTAACCTAATTAGAAATAAACATTTATTAATATGTATATTATGCATTTAGATAACATACTAATCTGTCTGTCTATTTTTTTAAATTCTACCATTTCAATTTTTTTTTTTAAATTCTACGTTGTCGCTCCCCGAGCATTGCTCAGGTACTATGCTAGTTGGGGAAAACATCAAAGACCCCATTACCCATAATCATGCGTTAGTTTTCTAAAGGGTTAATTACAAAACTGTCCCCTGAGGTTTACACCTTTTTGCACTTCGCCCCCTGTGTTTACAACTTTTGCAAAACTGTCTCCCGAGGTTGACAAAACCATTGCAAACAGCTCCAAAATTGGACGTCGTTAAGTCGTCATGTGCAGTGCACATGCCATTTTGGCATGGGCAAAATTTGTAACTTCCCCTTCCCCATCTTCCCCACTGTGTTCATCTCTCTCTCTCTGTGTTCCCCAGCTTCCCCACACACCCCGGTCTTCTAAAAGTCCGAATCTTTCTTCACCATGGCCACTCTCTCCGATTTCTCTTCCCCTTCGTGGCCAAGTCCTAATTCTAATTCAGGCTTTCTCTCTCCTTATCCACAACTGGAACACCCAAATTTGTTCAACAATCTTGCCCCGATGCCTCAGCTCGACTGCAATGCACCAGCAGAGGACGACGACGACTTTGAGCCTCCTCACGACTACGGCCCTCCCCTCCCACCGCCACCGGTAAACCCTAATTCTAACTCCCACCCGTCCCTCCTCCACCTTTCCTTCAACCAGGATCACGCCTGTTTCGCAGCCAGCACCGACAACGGCTTCAGAATCTACGACTGCGACCCCTACCGCGAGCTCTTCCGGTGAGACTTCGATCAAGGCGGCGGCATTCGCATCGTGGACATGTATTTCCGCTGTAATATCCTAGCGTTGGTCCTGATCTGGGACGATCCTTGGTATCCGCCCAACAAGGTCATGATCTGGGACGATCATAAGGGCGAGTGCTTTGGCGAGTTGACCTTTCGATCAGAGGTTCGGGCCGTGAGGCTGCGCCGCGACAGGATTGTGGTGGTTCTGAAGCAGAAGATTTTTGTGTACAATTTTGCAGACTTAAACCTCATGCATCAGATTGAGACGGTTGTGAACCCGAAGATGGGGAAGGGGAACAGAGAGAGAGAGAGAGAGAGAGAGATGAACACAGTGGGGAAGATGGGGAAGGGGAAGTTACAAATTTGCCCATGCCAAAATGGCATGTGCACTGCACATGACGACTTAACGCCCAAAATTGGACGGACGGGGGACAATTTTGCAAAAGTTGTAAACACAGGGGGTAAAGTGCAAAAATGTGTAAACCTCTGGGGACAGTTTTGTAATTAACCCTTTTCTAAAAGTAATGGTTAATCCTAAAATAAAATCAGACGAGGACCTTTAAGGAGAACATGGAATTCAACTAAGTCTAAACAACGCACCAGAGTGCTATAAAGATTCAACTAAGTCTTTAGCTTTGATTATGGCTTGTGAAGGGCGAGGGCTCCCGGTATATCTGGCCCCATAAAGCCTCTTTTGATCGCCATAAAATCGCAAATTGGTCTAGATAAATTCGTGCAACAACTAAATCTCAGCCTCCTTGTGGTTGGTTGTTGCTTCTACATTGAGCTTATTGAACTTATTTTCTGGAGGGACCATGAGCTTGTTATTAGAAAGGTAAAATAGCTAATGACCCCCTCTACTATACACAATGTGTGGTTTTACCCGTCCACTACAAAAAGATGAACTAAAACCCTTGCGGTTAATGAAATTGGGCTTTTTAGATGGAACACTTATAACTCTTTTAAATGACATGAATACTTCTCTTTTCTTACCAATTTTAGAAAATGCCATCCTTCTACCGCCATTCCCTCTTTCTCACTTTCACCCGTCAATCACCCCCAGCCACTCCCACTACCGCCCCCGTCCCTATCACTCACCAACATTGACACCCCCTAACACATATTGCAGCACACACAAACATACACCCACACATTACGGGTTGCCCCCCCCCCCCCAATCTCCACCATCCCGGATAGATACATACTGCACGCGCGAGCGCGCGCACACACATACACACAGAGCATAAACAAACAAATTGCATGCACCCACAAACACCCCACGACTGTCCCCATCCCCTGTCACCATCCTCATCACCCTTCCCCCCTCCCCCCAAAAAAAAATGAATCTCCGACCCCATAGACCATGGGTTCCAACCCCAGACCCTCCTCATCACCCTCCAACACATACACCTTGCACGTGCACATGCTGCATGCATACAAAAACATAGACAAACAAACACTCAAACACACTACATGCACACACAAACACCAACACACACACTTACTATATTTGCGCCCACCCCCCCCCTAAATCTCACATCACCACTAACACATATATATACACACATTGTACGTGTAGAGTAATCCCTCATCCTATTTGTAACATCCCGGAATTTCCGGAACGTTAACACTCGATCCATCAATCACTAATCATAAAATCCTCAACTCAAACAAAATAAATACTACCAATTCTGTCAGAGCAACTAAACCATCGACTTAATCATAGTCGAAACATCAAGTCTAAACTATCAATTCTAAATAACAATAATGACCCACGCAGGGGTTCTAATGACTAATACTAAACTTAGATTCACTTGTCCGCCTGTCTCTAGTCCAGTTTCAAGTAATCTAACGCTGTTCACTACCTGCAGAAGGGAAGTCGAAGGGGAGTGAGCTTTTGAGAGCCCAGTAAGGTCGCACAAAGATTTAAAAATAAGAAAACGATACGGACGATTTGACATTTAAATCAATACAAAATTTTGAAGGCGGAGAAACAGAGCGTTTCAAACAATCTTTTTATATACAATCAAACGATAAATTTGAAAAGGTTTTTCAAAGAAAACCACAGCATTTCAATATAAACAAAGGGATGAGTATCAACTCAGTTCCCTTAAATCGATAACCATTTTCAAAACACTTATAATGCAATAAACATAAATAGGAAACGTTGAACATGAGCAGTACAGAAGCAAAGCCACCCCGGCAGTGCTCGATCGCTTTACATATGCATATGTACACTGACTAGTCCATCTAGGTACTAGTTAACCCATCCAACAGACCATCCTTATAACGCCAACAATACAGACCATCCTTATGGCTCCCAAATTACTAACTCATGTCAACATTGAGAAGCAATAAATGCATTTGAAAATATTCAAGGAGTTTAAACACAGTTCAAAACATTTTACAACGATTGAATTAAGTAAAATGAAGGATTAAATAACGAATTCCAAACAATCGCTATCAGGCTCAAATTAGGGTTTCATGGACGATTTCAAAACATCTTTTATTTCAAACATAAAAAGCGAATCAATGTAGTTTGTAAAATTGTTCTATAAGCATTTGAAAACAGAATGTCGAAATAGGGTTCGGAAGGAAATCCCTTACCTCGGTCCAAGCTAAGCGATGCTACCAAACCTCGATCAATATTAAAATCTCTGAATGAACCTAGATTGACATTTTATTCGTTAGAACATAATTTATGTAAAATACACTATAAACCCTAATATCAACTACCCACTGCGTACCCCACTCTCTCCGAAATCGCGCACTCAAAACGGTTCTCGCACACGGCCAACCTGACCGAAATCCTATACACTCCCTAACGGGTACCGACACTCTAGAATTTATAATAATTTACACTAAAACACTTTTATAGCTTAAAACATTATGAAAAGTCAAAATATGCATTTTCTGAATTTTTGAATATTTTCGAATTAAAATAATTTCTTTAAATGCAATAAAAACCCAATAATAGCCATAATTACTTCCAGCTGGAAGATAAGTCCCATAATTTTTATAATAACCTTAAAATATGTATAAAGATCATAGAAATTTAAATCAGAAATTAAAAAGCATTAAAACTGTTTTTCAAATATTTGTTTTGCTAAAAATAATGCGATATGGAAACCATAGAAAATCAACCCCAAAAATCATCAAACTCTTACTGAGTCTTTATTATATTATAAAAACATCACTATAAGGTTCCCCAAAACATTTTCAGGGTTTAAAGACTCCAAAAGAATTTTCCGAATCTGAAATTACAGAAAATACTAAAAATTCATATGATCTCAGAAAATTATAAATTTTCTCCAAGAATTCTAATATTGTATAAAGTATTATACTGCAAATTTTCACCTGCTAACGATAAGTGTGCGTTAACATATGCACGTGTCGATCTAACGCTAACTCAAATTTACCCGCTCTGTATTTCTCTTCCTCCTGTACTTCCTTTTGATTTCTACCTGCTGGCCAATACTCACTTTCTCACACACAGGTGTACCCACGACAGGCTCCTTCCTATTCCTTCTTCTTGACCCACTCACCCACCACACCAATTACCCATTATGCTCTCACACACATGAGCACACAGCAGTGGACACACTCACCATTTTCACAAACTAACACATGCACACCAAAACAGCACAGCAACAGTGCTGTTCTCTCTCCCTTTCACGTGCACAGCTTCTTCACAAGCATATACCACATATGCACTCACCCAGCTCCCTTTCTCCTTCCATTTCACTCACTCACTTTATATATATATATACACACACTGCACTAAACACTACTCCAAATTCCCACCGAACCCACACACCAACAATGCAAATCTCACTCACCTTTTACACTCTTACAAACACACACAGGAGTATCAACACATAGGCTCACAACTCACACACACTGAGAGAGCCACCACGGCAAGCCTCACACACAGTCATATATTTGCAGTTCCTTCACTCAACCAACACCAACTACACCCACTGAAACACCTCCCTCACTCACATCTCTTCGGCACTAATCCCTCACAGCCATTTTCTCTCTCTAAAACCCACATATACGAATACACAACCCACATCACTACCTCTGTTCCATGGCAGTCTCTCATGGCTGTCTTGAACCCATTTTCCCATCCGTTTTTCTTGTCCTTTACCCTACAAACACATAATCCGTAACCCCATCTATATCCAGCCATAAACCACAATATATATATACACCATAATCGCATAATCTGTGTCAAGACTGTGAATCGCGGCAGCCCTAATTACACGAGGTTTTTCTTTCACGGTTCTCTCATGCCTCACTATGTCACTCCCGAAACCCACGGCAAATTCCCTCTCTCCATTACAACTCGCACCCGTTTCCCCCAACGCACACTACCGTAACCCACATACCCCATCCCACGATAAAAACACCCATCTAAACTCAGCCTTAACTCACTATATATATATATATATACACCATACAAACATCAACAGCTATTTACTCTTCAACCGCAGCCACCCGATCGCAAAACCACTCACGGCTGTTCCATGCCCCCCTTTAATTTACATATACCGTAACTAAATAAGAGTAGAAAAAGGGTCTAGAAAACTTACCCGAGAAAACTAGACGATCGCCGAAAATCTGCTTCACTTCCTCGCTCTCTCGGTCGAACTTCAGATAAATGGAAGAGAGCCCTCCGACGGCTGCTCTCTCATAAAAAAGGATATAAATATAAAACCCTACTCAGGCAATTTACCAAAAACCCCCTTGAGCTTCATTAGTCGCTCCAAAAATTTACCCGAACCTTAATAATTGCGAATGGGTCAAAATAAATTATTTACTATACTTTAGATGCTCGAAAAATTTTAAATGGTTTGGGTTCGATAACGCACTATACTAAGTGTCGCTAAAAGTATACGTCAATGCTAAGTATTTAAAAAAAATAACATTGTTAAAAATTGCTAATTAAAATATCGATGCTTTAAAATATATTTCTCCGCTAAATTTTATTTTATTAATCCGTTAAAAATATCGGGGTGTTACACTAATGACCCACCACACCCCCACCCCCACACACACACATACTTACATGAACACGCGCGCACGTGCACACACACACACATTGTACATGCAGTGGTGGAAATGATTGTGTTTGGGTGTGTGTGTGTGTGCACGTGCACGTGCATGTGTGCGTATGCAAGGTATGTGTGGTGGTGGATGATTGGGGATGAGGGGAAATAGTGGAAGTGGGTGATGCTGTGGGGGTGAGGGTGGTTGCCGATGGAACTGAAGAAAGGGGCAAAGTTGTCATTTTTAAACAACGTCCGTTAGTCAACGCCCGTGTAGCTGACATGCGGTTAAAATTGATGGCTTTTGTCTTAAGAGCCTAATTTTGTTAACTTTGGGGTTTTAGTATATCTTTTTATAGTAGAGCACACATCGTGTGTAGCAGAAGGGGTTGTTGACTATTTACCCTTATCAGAATTAGAACCCTCCACATATTCCCAGTAATTCTTTCTTTTATGCTGCATGTTCATTATGCATCATCCCTTCTTCGGGGCTGAGTGATTGTAAGTCTCCTCACAGGATCACCACTGGGGAGGAACTTATCATCCAACATTTTCAACCTTGAACTCCTGAACTCAATCAACTATGTTCTTCCTTTAGAATGGTTAAAACGCAAGAAGTATCATAGGGTTGTGGCCCTAACAATAACTCACATGTGATACTTCCGTTGGTTTTTTCGAGGAGCTTGATGTCTAGGTTGCTAGGAAAATCCCAATTCAATTTGTTCCGTAAAGAATCCGCAGTCACAATACGTCACCCTAACTCGAGACTATAAACATTGTTGATACTGGATTTTGGACCAACCACATGGCTAATAAAATCCCGTAATTGATCACCTATAGGACCAATTCACCATTGACTACGAAAGAATGTGGTTATCAATCTATTTACTCGTTTGAAAGTAATGGAGGCTCTTGAGCAATTCTTTCATATTCAATACCGCCATTGAGGGCACAATGTTTCCTTCATTTTGTATTTTTCTTGATCATTGTCACGATAAATTATTCGACTTTGTAAAAAATTGGTCTGCTTGAGGGATGGTTTACTCGTAACTAAATTGTCTAAAGATTCAAAAAAAGGTTGTACTAGAAAGTAAGGCGCACAAAAAAATCCTGGTATCATAATATTGGATCATGCATCTTTTTTCAACTTAAAAAAAAACCGGTTTCAAATGAGTGAGGGATATACTTTTGTCTTTAGGCTCTAAAACCAACCGCATATGATCAAGCAACCATAGGTTCAAAAGGAAGGGGCTAACCTTAAAATTTGGACTCGTATCTTGATAAACCTATTTTATCCCCCTTGAATATTACAACTACTACATGAGCTAGATTCCTGTGTTGCTCAACGGAAATTAGTATTGTAGAAATCTACCATTAAGTACGCCGCTGCTAATAAAAGCAAAGTAAATAGCCACAATACACAGGGCAAGAACTACCACTCTTCCTTTGCCACACCTATCGTTATATTTGTCCGATTTAGCAACATAATACTCCATCACACTCTTAAGGAATATGATGTTGCCTCGAAGAAGATACCTTGCCCACTTTGTGGAGATTCTAAGATGCCGGCTGAGGGGTATATAGTAGCCGTCTTGGATTGAAGGCACAATGGTAGAGCGCTCGGTAGGAACCGTAGGTTATGGGTATGGGTGATCATCACAAAGCTTGACTTTATGAAATGATGATTATACCTGCTATTTGAGTTACTGAGTTTGTTTTAAGGAGCACAATTTTGGAATATGTTTGAACAACTTTGCACATACATTCTAGGTCACGTGGATGACTAATTTTAGATACAAGGCTAATTCTGGGTCCAATTGCTTGATTTTTGGAATTCTAGGGGGTAGGTTACTTAATTTAGAACTCCAAGATTTTATTTATCAAAACATACAAATGTTAGGGGGTTAGATGCCATTTAGTCTTGACAAAATAGTTTTCATTGTTGGGATTTAACCCAGCTTCTTTTGTTACATGATACGTTTAATAGTTTAATTTTCTCACTTGTATTTCTTTGCATATGCTTTCCGCCAATTTCAATAAATTATTATCTACAATTTATTCTATATCAATTAAATCCATAGTTTTCCCTTGCAATTCCTTGTGTTATGTTTATCTTTCCTTCAAATCGTGATTATAAATGCGTTCATACCCAAAAAATTTATATACTTGCACTATCCACTTAATTTGTAAGTTGGTCAAAAAAAGTTAGATAACCATTGAACACATATTTTTCTTGCTAAGCTTCTTCAGTAAGATATTAAATAGAGGTTCTCCTTTCCTTTTTATTCTCCTAATGTGATTATTTCTTTATTAAACGAGTTTGCAGAAATGTTATGACGTCTTGATTATTTTGTGAATATTTCTTTCGGATACAATATTAAAACTTTTTTAACGAGAGAATTTAAAGAATTTGGTTAAACTTTTTATGTTACTTTAATTAGTGGCGTGGCCTTATTGCATATTCTGGTGAAATTTTTTGGCTGTTACCCTGGTTGTAGGAATCTTCTTATAACCCCTCATATAGCGATAACTAATGGTCACTAAATGTTTCTAGTGACTTTTCTGATAACACTTTTAGTGACAATTCTTAACAGTATTCTTTAGTGTCACTAAATAAAAGCCACTAAAAATATTTAGCCATCATTAATTGTTGCTACATGGGAGGTTGGAGGAAGATTTCTTCAACTTTGGTAGGAGCCAAATTTTTTCTATTCTATGGCAGATCTCATGTAATAAGACCAAGGAGGACCGTGGTCTCTCGTCTTTTTTTACCTTATCGACGAGGTTCGGACTCACCATTCAAGTTAGGTGAACATGATGTGGATAGGAATAGATGATCGTGAAGCACATCTTACGGACGAAAATAATAAGGAAGAAGATGACAGAGCAATAAGGTGGGAAAATTTAAAGAAAACCAAGCTCTGCCTTCCAAAATTTGAAATAATAAGAGAAGGGAAGGAAAAAAAAAGGGAGTCGGAAAAAGATCAATCACACAATTGATTATTGCAAAAGAATTGTGATTGAGGCTTTGGTTTGTCAATATCCATAATTGTCGCTAATGCCACTTAAAATTACCATCATAGGATTTCAAAATCGCCGCAAAGATTTTAAGCGGAGCATAATTGGTTCTTTTCGAAGGCCATTTTATCATAAATGTACAATTAGCATAATTGGTATATCTACATATATGTGATAGCTTTGACTGTACATATGTGCTTCTCCAATCCATCAAATTATCAAAAGGGTATTCTAAAAACTATTATTTTGTACTTAGTAAATTAATTCTCATAAATACTAAGTTCTTTAAAACAACCCCAGATAGATTGAATAGGGTTCTTCAAAATTAATTGATAATTTAAGTTAACACAAATATGCATATAAATCAAATCAATGAACATGCTCAACCAATATGCTAACTACACATCTTAAGAATTATAGAGTAATAAGTAAAGAATTGAGTTAGAGATACTTGACAAGAAGATTTAAATAGTTCAGTTTGAATTACCTTAAAGTTTACATCCATTTTTTAAGGAAGTTCTTTGCAATAGCACTAGAATCCACTAGCTCAATAGTTATGGTACTAAAAGACCATGGTCATGGTCAGTGGCGGAGCCAGAAACTATACACGGGATGAGCACCTAATTGACAAAGGAGAAAAAAAATGGACAATCTTATACTCCGTAGTAAGTTATTTAAATTTACAATACACAAGAGCTCATACATGCCAAGGCAGTTATAATTAATAGAACAAAGATTGAGACGACTATAGGGACAAAGATTGGAGTTGCATTTACTACAATAAAATATAGTACAAATGTCGTTTCTATAGGACATTTACTTGAGTGCCGTTCTTTGTGTGCGTATTTTATGTGATCCCCTATTTAAGTGTAAATTATAAAAGTGTCGTATTTTGTAAGCGTTTTAATAAAGGTCACATGTTAAGGACATTTTTCTGTAAAATATTCCTTTTTTGTATTTGTTTACCATAGCATTATATATTAGTACCATAATTAAAACATGGAGCTCTTTCCAAAAATCTTGACCATTAACTTAAGTGAAGGATGAATTAACATTTAAATCCATCCCTAAGACTCATCCTTCCAACCTTAAACTACTACCCTGAACCATCAGCCGCCACTTGTCCCCCCCTCTCTCTTCCCTTTTCTGGATTAGATAAGAAAGGAAATTCTTTCTCTAATCACACAAAAGACATACCTCAGGCAGCCCACTTTCCCCCATTCTGATGAGCCAAGGCCAGTTCATGGTAATGAATGGTGGTATCAGTTGGTATCACCATCTACGAGCATATCCACATATGTTGTACCTTTTCTTCTTCCTTCTACTTTCATTTCAGGTTTGGTTGCCAAAGTTTGGGACCCCATATTCATCCATGTTGGCAGCAAGGGCACCGTTTGTGGTGTACCCTAAACGAGAGAGAAGAAAGCCACTTTTGGTAGCCACTACCAACGACCACCGATTACAACCATCCTGTCGGCTGCTACCAGCCCCAACCCCTCTCTGCCACTTCTCTGCCGTTAGCCAGCGATTGGCTGCAGGCAGTGGGATGGCTGACAATAGCTAGCCACTGATGGTGGGAGGCGGTGGCACGCTAACAGTTGAGGAAGCGACATAGTGGAGTCGGCAACGGGATGTCATAATGTTGGTTGTGTTGGTGCAGAGGAGGGGGTGTTGATGGTGCATAACAAGGACAACGCCATCTTGTAGAGAGCTCGGTAGTTATGGTACTAAAAGACCATGGTCATGGTAAGTGGCAGAGCCAGAAACTGTACACGGGATGAACACCTAATTGACAAAGGAGAAAAAAAGGGACAATCTTATACTCCGTAGTAAGTAATTTAAATTTACAATACACAAGAGCTCATACTTGCCAAGGCAGTTATAATTAAGAGAACAAAGATTGAGACGACTATAAGGACAACTATTGGAGTTGCATTCACTACAACAAAATATAGTATAAATGACGTTTCTAAATGACATTTACTTGAGTGTCGTTCTTTGTGTGCATCTTTTATGTGAGCCCCTAATTTAAGTATAATTTATAAAAGTGTCGTATTTTGTAGGCGTTTTAATAAACGTCACATGTTAAGGGTATTTTTCAGTAAAATACTCCTTTTTTGTATTTGTTTACCATAGCATTATATATTAGTACCATAATTAAAACATGGAGCTATTCTAAAAAAATCTTTACCATTAACTTAAGCGGAGGGTGAATCAACATTTAAATCCATCCCTAAAACTCATCCTTCCAACCTTAAACTACTACCCTGAACCATCAGCCGCCACTTGTCCCCCCCCCCCCCTCCCCCCCCCCCCTCCCCCACCCCCTTCCTGGATTAGATAAGAAAGGAAATTCTTTCTCTAATCACACAAAAGACATACCTCAAGCAGCCCACTTTCCCCCATTCTGATGAGCCAAGGCCAGTTCATGGTAATGAATGGTGGTATCAGTCGGTATCACCATCTACCACCATATCCTTATCTGTTGTACCTTTTCCATAATGGAGCTTCTAGTTCTTGAGAACTAAGAAATGACTCTAGTCCCCCTGCTGTGGGGGTCAAAAAAGAGGTTATTCTGACAGAAACGGAGAACGCAACTTGTATGACAAACGGTTCAAAGTTAAGCAACTACAATGACGGAAAAAATTATTTGATGGAGTAAAATGACGAGACGTGTATGGTTCAAAGATCACCCATACATTTGTCTCTTGAAATTTTGGTGGTGTTTTGAGTTTTAATGAAAAATTCTTTAGTTAGCAGCCTAGTTGGAAAATTAGCCTTCTAAAAACTCAGGGGAAAATGATACAATGGTACGTTCAAGTGACCGATTCATCGAGGAGCGCAAGCGAGAGAAAAATTAAAACCTAATCACAAGCAAAATAATGACGTGCCTAGTAATTAGCGCGCGACAGAGCCAAGCCAAGGAAGGTCCTACCGATTTTAGAAGAACTCGGTAAATTGGTGTGTGAATGCCCGTAATCGCAGGCAAAATAATGACGTGCCTAGTAATTAAAGCGCGAGAGAGCCAGCCTGCTACCGTTTTTAGAAGAACTCGGTAAATTGGTGTGTGTGAATGCCGATTACAGAAGAAAAATACTCCAGGAACGAGTTTGTCCTGACTGAACTGGTCTGACACCAAAAATGGACCTTCCCCAACCGTGAAACACCTCCCCTTCCTTCCCCGAGTGTTTGTGCCTGAGATCGATTACCAGTTTTCCGCATTCCACGAAGCTTCACACCTGCAATCTAAGTGGTACGTTTGGCCTCTCTTCTCTTCCTCTTCATTTTCCTGGTCCTGCAGAACGATACAGATATACTAGGGTTTATGCGGTAACTTATCCACTTGTGGCCGTAAATCTCTTCTGCTCTCAAATTGCAGCTCAAAGGATTCTGAACTGTCTGCAAATATTCAGAGTTCGAGAATTCCAATTTGGCCCTTTAGTTCTGTATCTAATGATTTTCTAAACGCGGCGTTTGCATTTAGTCCTGGTTCAATTTATTAACGACTAGTGGCTTCTTGGCAAATTTTCTTGTACAACAGCTAACATAGATTTTGTACGTGTAAACATTGACTTTTCTCGGCGTCACTCGTTTGACTTGTCAGACGATATTTATTGTATAAGTAAGTGATTTCTATTTTGCGTTTGGATTAAATGTTACATGGTTCTAAAACCGTCCTAGGAATTCACACGAAAGTCCTAGGGGGAAATCCAATGTAACAGGGGGACTGCATTGCTCTTGGTTTAATGCGTTGGCATGGAAACTGACTTCTCGTTTTTCCATTGTTTATATTGCTGATTCCAAATGCATTTTATGCTTCATTATAACGTGAAGGAAACAACTTCTAGAAAAGTGCTTATCTTCTTCTTTGACTCATCGTCAATGGAGTCAGCTGTATATTCTAGAGTTGGTGCATAAATGATGAATAGCATTTGTGCCATCTTTGGTTGTAGGGTGAGCCTGCAGTCTAAGTCTAATATCTCTAAGAATAGCAATATGTTTCTGCAATTATTAATATATGCAGGTGTACTGATGGATGAGTGCATGGTAACTTGTGCAAACCTCAAGTGGGAGGAATTGCAAACATTTTGGTCATGCCCTTCTATTTTTAATTGCTTTATTGGAAATGCCCTCTGGTACGGTTTGATACTTAATGCAGCTTCTCCATTTTTGTCTTAAGATACATCTCAGGAACTTCTTATGACCTGCACAAAAATTACTATACACGCTTGTACTCGGTCCGATGGATGTTGGAGTGGTTAATGCAGTAGGGGGGAGGAGGGATAATCATGGAGAATCAAATTCGGAACTTTCTAGAGCTGAAAAGCAGAATACAGCTGAAAATTCCACTGAAGAAGAAGTTGCCGACCAGGATGGTGCAAACAGTTTGCCATATGTTGGTATGGAGTTTGAAACCGAAGAAGCTGCCAAGACATTTTACAATGACTATGCCAGGCGTGTGGGTTTTAGCACCCATGTTGCTCAGTACAGCCGTACGAAGCCTGATGGCCCTATCATTACTTGGGACTTTGCATGTTCCAGAGAGGTCTTTAGAAGGAAGAATGTAGAAAGCTGCAATGCTGTGTTCAGGATAGAGAGGAAGGATTCAGACAGTTGGGTAGTCACTAAATTTGTAGAGGATCATAATCATTCTACTGTGAGTCCTAGCAAGGTTCATTACCTTCGACCCCGTAGGCATTTTGCTGGGGCTACGAAGAATGTAGCTGAAACTTTGGATGCCACAAATGATATTTCGGTCTCCCTGGATGGGAATTTCGTGTCTTCTGATTCTAACCGGGGACTTATGAATGCCTACCAGCTTGAAACAATTCGCCCAGCATGGAATCTTGGCCCTGTAAATAATGTTCGACCTTATAGCGGGAAAAGAACTCTAGGAAGAGATGCTCAGAATCTTCTCAACTACTTTAAAAAGATGCAGGCTGAGAACCCTGGTTTCTTTTACGGCATACAACTAGACGACAACAATCGCATGACTAATGTCTTTTGGGCTGATACGAGATCGAGGACTGCTTATAGCCACTTTGGCGATGCAGTTATTTTTGACACCATGTACAGACCAAATCAGTTTCAGGTTCCATTCGCACCTTTCACTGGTGTTAATCATCATGGTCATATGGTTCTGTTTGGCTGTGCATTACTTTTAGACGAGTCTGAGTCTTCCTTTACTTGGCTATTTAAAACATGGCTATCTGCAATGAATGGTAGGGCTCCTGTTTCTATCACCACTGATCAAGACAGAGCCATTCAGGCTGCAGTTAATCAGGTATTTCCAGGTACTCGTCATTGCATTTGCAAGTGGCACATTTTGAGAGAGGGGCAGGAAAGGTTGGCTCATATATATCTTGCTCATCCTTCTTTCTATGGGGAGCTTTATAGCTGCATTAACTTTTCTGAGACAATTGAAGACTTTGAATCGGCATGGTGCTCACTCCTTGATAAATATGATCTCCGGAAGAATGAGTGGCTTCAAGCTGTGTATAATGCTCGCAAGCAGTGGGCCCCAGTTTATTTTCGGGGCACTTTCTTTGCTGCACTTTCATCAAACCAAGGTGTTAGCTCCTTCTTTGATGGGTATGTTAATCAGCAGACCACCACACCATTGTTTTTTAAACAATATGAGAGGGCCTTAGAAAACTCATTGGAAAAGGAAATAGAAGCAGACTATGATACGATTTGCACCACACCAGTGCTAAAAACGCCGTCACCAATGGAACAACAAGCAGCAAACCTTTATACCAAAAAGGTTTTTGCCAAGTTTCAGGAGGAATTAGTTGAAACTTTTGTTTATACTGCAAATAAGATTGAGGATGATGGGGTTGTCAGCAAATTCCGGGTTGCAAAATATGAGCATGATGACAAGGCGTACCTAGTCATATTGAATATTTCCGAGATGACAGCGAGTTGCAGCTGTCAGATGTTCGAGTATTCAGGTGTTCTCTGCAGGCACGTATTGACGGTCTTCACTGTGACAAATGTTCTTACACTGCCAGCACATTACATACTGCAGAGATGGACAAGAAATGCCAGAGTTAGTCTTGTATCGGATGAACAAGATCCAGATGCACAAGCTATTGAGTCACTGACATTGCGTTTCAATAATCTTTGTCGGGAGGCCATTAAATTTGCGGAGGAAGGAGCGATTGCTGCAGAGACCTATAATGCTGCTTTGAGTGCTTTGAGAGAGGGTGCAAGGATGATTTCTGTAGTGAAGAAAAGCGTTGCGAAAATAGTGCCTCCTACCTCCCAGGGCAGCGGAAACACTCAAGAAGATACTGCCAAGAAGACCCCTTTATCAACTTCTGACATGAGTCCACCACTTTGGCCGTGGCATGATGCAATACCACATCGCTTTAATCTTAATGATGCAGGGGTTCATGTTGCTGATATCAATCAGCCAAGCATGGTCCCAGTTTCCATTCACCGTGATGGTTGCCCTCCTGATAACACCGTATGCTTCAGGGTTTAAATTGTTGCGATATTAACCATGTCATGCATGGATTCTGTCGTGTGATCCCTTCTTCTCACGACCTTCCTTTCTTCTGTGCAGGTGGTTCTTACATGTTTCAAGTCCATGACTTGGGTCATAGAAAGCAATAATACAACACCGGCCAGTAAAGTTGCTGTTATCAACCTTAAGGTAGACGCGTCTGTTCTTACACTTTCATGACATGTTTTGGCTAGCATCAGCCTACTTACGGGCTAGCACGTGGTTCTTTTTGTTATTCTATGTGGCCTGCAGAGAACCTCCCGTTCTTGACAATTTTACGGGAGAATATTGAGTTTGGCGATATTCCACTCGAGGGCTCATACTGGGTGAAATATCACTTCTGTTTGATGACCAAAGGAAAACGAAAAGCGTTACCTTAGGGTGAAGTGAAAAAATTTGCCTATGAGCTTTAACCCAATTTCTTCCATTCTTTCCCAGATCCCATGATTCTCTCTTATCTCACTGCCTTCTACTCTGTTCCCCATATTTTCTGGTAAATCTCAATTGAAGAACATAGTTAATTGAATTCCACTCACACACCCCCAACACAATCACAATTAGCTCTTAAATTGCTCTTTGCCACGATGGGGATTTGGGTTTGGTGTGTTCTTCATTTATTCGGTGAGCTGTGCTCGAATCCCAGTTTGAGTTTCTGGGGAAAATAGAGATGTGCCTTTTTCTCTCTATCAGATTCTCTCCACAAGGACCAATAAAAAGACTTCTCCATCATCACCACTCTTCAAACCCAGCAAGATCTTCAAATTTCACAACCATTAACCCGTTTGTGACTAATAAAGCCTAAGTGGTTTAGAACTAAAGGAAAACGAGAAAGTTTTGAGCTTCCATTGGGTTGAGTCTTGTGGAAATAATTGACGGGTATTGCAGGAAGATAGCTTTTGGAGCATTGCATGGGAGGGAGAGCTTTGATGTACACGCGTGTATATGTAATTGCCTTCTATTCTCTTCCCCGAAATTTCTGACAAAACTCAAGTGAAGAACATAGTTAATTGAATTCCACACAGACACAAACTGACACAGCCGGCACAATCACAAGTAGATCTTAAATTGCTCTCTGTCACTGTGGGGATTCGGGTTTGGTGTGTTTGTTAATGGGGTGAGTTTTGCTTGAATCTCAGTTCGAGATTTTGGAGAAAAGAGAGACGTATTTTCTCCGTGTCATAATCTCTCCACAAGGACTGAGAAAAAGACTCCATCATCATCCTTCAAACCCAGCGAGATCTTCAACATTCACAACCATCAACCCGTTTGTGACCATTAATGGTGTTAAGTCAAGGACCTGCTGATATTATCCCTGAATTTATTGCCATATGCTAATTCGCACACTAAGGCGCACACTCTGCGCTCTAATTTGTGGATCTACATTTTAGCGTATTTTTGGATTCAGATAGTCACGCTCTCTCAAGTGGTCAACTGGAAAATTTGTTCTTCTACCAATAAGATACGCCCAGATGGAGGGGTGTGTTCTACCTCGGATGCGGACAATCAGCTCACTTTGTACCGTGATAGAAAATTTGTCCTAAATCACCATTCCCATGACTGAAAAGTGGAATCCTACTATTTGAGTGAAGCTGTGCCAGCTGCTGAACCGGGATGTACTTTTGTTTTGTGAATCCTTGAACAATTATAATGATCTGTTTTTGTTGGCGTATGACATTTGCAACCCTTTATTAGGTTAAAAAGGATTTAAAAGTAACGGTCTCCAAAGATATAAGTATCATAGTAGTAGAAAACAACAATGTAGGCCCAAGAACAATGTGTATCATATTGTAGAGTTTAAATAATTCAGTCCACGCTGTAGTGGCGCTCTCTATGTTGAGTATTCTAACTTATTGTCTCTCGCTTTTGCTCCTGCTCCCAGTCTCATTCCATGCTCTGGTTACTTAGGGCACGATGTATGTTCTAGGACACTATGCTGTTCTCATAATATTCTTATCAGGGAATTGCAAGTGTTGCTTTTCATGTTCTTATAGTAAGAGATTAAGCTTCTACTTATACTGTATACACTCTTTTCATCCTCTTTTCTTGAACTGCAGCTACAAGACTACGGAAAGACTCCTTCCGGCGAGACAGAAGTGCAATTTAGACTTACAAGGGTCACACTGGAGCCTATGCTGAAATCAATGGCATACATTAGTCAACAGCTCTCAATGCCTGCCAATAGGGTTGCTGTTATCAATCTGAAGGTACATACTGTACCAAATACTTACATTAAACTACCTACAATCTACAACTATACGCTCTTTTTTTCGACAGATGAATATTAT